>JAQIWG010006898.1:0-12849 GCA_034695025.1 Chamaedrilus cognettii
AATTTAAAACAAATAAAATCCAATCGCCGACCGCTGTGACGTTTTCATACCGTTCGCGCGCGGCTGAGCGGAGATTCCAATAAAAAAGATAAGATTTTCATAAGATTGTCTTAAGACAATCGTAGGACAAAGATTTGCATAAGATCGCTTCCTGAATGAGGCCCCTGGTTGTTAACCTTAACACCGTTACCCTTCACAGCACTGGTAGGATTATTAACCTTGCGTTTTTGCATTTCGCGCTTTGTCGCTGCAGGCGAGAAGGCTCTCCACACGTTTGGTATCCTCGAGCTCGGCGGCGCCTCCACGCAGATCGCCTTCCTGCCTCGGGGCAGCATCCTCGCAGACAAGTTCCCTGTCCAGATAGGGGGCGTGGTGTACCCGCTGTACGTGCACAGCTATCTGCACTACGGGCAGCAGTATGTGGATAAGTGGATCAAGGACCGGCTGTGTCCGCTAGACTCGTGCCCGAGGAGCAACAACACCGTGCAGAACCCCTGCATGCTCAAGGGTCAGAGTCTCTTTGAAACATGCATATTTTGCATGCAATTTTGTGTGCAAAATTACATGCCAAATATGGTACAAAAATAATATGGTACAACACATCGTAACTACAAGCTATTACTCTATTTGAAATTCATGTTTTCAAGTTTTTTTGAACTAATCGCTTTCGGCCACAATTTCTTTTTCGAAGCTTTTCATATCTCATCTTATCCACCAAATATTTTGGTTTCAAACCAAACACTGTTTGCATCCCCCCAGGCGACGTCCAGTTCTCGGAGGATGACGTCACGCTTTTCTTCAACGGCTCGGGCGAGCCTCAGGCGTGCAGTGACCTACTTCACGGGCTCGTCTACAAGGCCACAGAGCCGTGGCACTGCTACCCCAAGCCTTGCGCCATCGGGGCCTCGTACCAGCCCTCCATCCAGCCCGCGCAGCAGTTCTACGCGCTCGGCGCGTTCGTTCACTCGCTGAGGTCACTGGGGTTCAGTTTGGAGGACAGACGCATCACGCCGAGCGAGATAACACGCGCCGCGTTCGAGTTCTGCGCCACAGTAATTTGTTGTTTGGGGTGACAGCTTTTGAGGTCAATCGTGGGTTAAGGCTATGAAATTGTGCTTCTGATTCCGCATGCTATTTTCTAGGGCGGTTCGAAATTAGATCACAGATCCTTAAAATAACACTCGATTGAACAACGGGCCCTGAGTAAATTTTATATGAATTGCGCGTGTTAGCCAAAGTACATCGCATGCGTGCAGTTTGCGATTCTGTTCATTGACAGTTTGAGCATAATTGTTGCCTATTGTAGCCTGTGAACTAGGGAGATATCAGCGAGGTTGCCGTACTCCTTTTAGCTTTTATTGATTCCTCGAATCGACGCTGCGACGCGTTGTGTTTTTAGCTAAGCCGAACCATCGACACAATAAAAAACTCTTTTATCAGCACGGTGCTCAATAATATTTGCGCTGTCTGATCACAGCCAATCACCGCGATGCCGGGCAACCGCAAGAGGCACTATCTATCCACTGAATGCCTCATAGGGCTCTACATGCCGATACTGTTCACGAAGGGATACGGCTTCAACAACGACTCGAATCAGATACAGGCCCACCAGTGGATCAACAGAAAGGGAATCGGTATGACTTCCTTACTTCCTTTCATGAGAAAGTATTGTCCGACTACGATAGAGTTGGCAATAATTTGTTTTGTCATTTTACAGTTTGATGATGTTTAATGATGTAGTAGCATTTAAATGATAAGGTGAATTATTCTGATTTTAATATTTATTTATTCTAAATTTGAAAAATATCACCAACATGAATTAATAGCAGCAATGGTGCGCTTTGCAGTTCAAACTGACACAAGTTGATTAGTTGTGACTGATTTGGCTTTAAAGTTTTCGTACCGCAGTTTAAAATGCCCATGCTTTTCACTGAAATAAAATTCAACTGATCTTATTGTACTACACGACAATCCACCACACAGTTGTCGATTCTCTTATTGCGATCGACATATGCTAAATCGTTTTCAAATTATAGAAATATTGGTGGATGCAAAGTGATTTTTATTTCAGAATGGGCGCTGGGCGCCGTTATTTACGAGAACGAACGTCGGGCGTGTAGACAGTGTCCCGAGTCACAGAAGATTCCGACAGGCTGTGTTCCCGATCTCGATTCAGCTGCAATCAAGACGGCACCTCTGCGGACTAAGACCCTTCTGTTATCTTGTTTGTGCTTCTCATTTCTGTATTTTATTAGGCTGGACGAAGTAAGGTTGCAGTGAAATGGCCTAAAAATGGCCTAATAGGCAGGTCAAGTGTAGCCCTTATAAACACACGTAGCGTTACGCCTGCTCCTTCTAAAACACGTAACTAACTGCTCAGCTTTTAAAAACGGCATAGGCTGACAGTTGATTTTTACACGTAAAACTATGCCTGCTTATTTCAAATTAGGCGTACAATTTGCATCAAACCATAATTTTTGGTGTACTAGGCCTGCTAAACTGAACCCTGCTGATAAACATGCGTAGCGCTACGCCTGCTCCTTCTATAACAGGCGTAGCGCAACTGCTAAGTTTTTAAAAGCTGCGTAGGCCTACGCCGCCATAATCGATGTTCAGGCATAATTCTGCACCTTCCGGTTTTAAATTACGCATACAATTTGCATCTAAACATCATTTTTGGCACACTGCGCCTGTTGAACTAAACCCTGCTGATAGGCATGCTCTGAGTCACGAGTCATAGTGTACGTGGAATAATTTGTATTCAATCGCAGCAGTCCTGTTTAGAAACTTATTTATATTACAAAGGTATTTATATATTCCTTTGATATAGGTTACTAATAGTGTTTGCGATGAAGGCACTGAGCCTATTGAGACAGGTGGTCTGTTACATAATGCTGTATAGATTTTGCTATGTGTTCTAGTTCATGTAAATATTTTTAATTGGTCTTTTGTTTCAAGGTGCATTTGCTATAAATTTCTCTAAGATTTGTAAAATAAAAGTTTTTTTTCGTAAATATATGCGCATGCATTTTTGGTTAGTCCTTTCTTATCTGCATCTCACAATGTAGCCTAGAGTTCCAAAAGACGGAATGACATAAGATAATGGTAACAAATAGATACAGAAGCGTTACAGCAAATCGATTTGCATAATTATTACTCATTCTGTTTGATTGCAAAGCATAACAATTAATTTTATTAAGGCACCTTAAAAATACAACAATGTAAATGTTTACATCTAAAACTTCAAATAAACAATGCAAACTGCCTTAACCACGAAACAAAACAGTCCACAGGCAGCAGGCGTAGTGCAATAGCTCAGCCTTTAAAATACGCGTAGTCCTACGACGAGCAAAAGAGCCTGAAAATTTCTACTGGAAGATGGCAAAAAGCGAGCCACGTTGGTGCTTTACAGGGCAAACGACTCTAGATGACTTACGCTGCCGCCCCGCGGCGATTAGAAATATATACCGCAACTCCTTATCTCATCTCAAAATGTCTGTAAGCCTAATGATATGCGGGAACGACTGATTCATAAGCTTCTCTGGTCTTATCTGACACATTTCACTTAATTATTCCTGTGGGATATTGTGACCTTGTCTCGATTTCAAATCACTTCCGGCCAAAAAATAATAATGAAACTACAGCATTTTCACGTTTTTGCTCACTTTCTTGGACTGTCCTGGTCTTTAATCCTGGTTCCACCCCTTGGTCAGAAACCACCGATCAGTCCCTAATCGTTCGCGCGAAGGCTGCCACAACACTGAGCGCCGCGAGGGCCAGTAGGGCAGCCATGTTGGGGGCGGGGGGCGAGGGGGGCGCGGCGTTGTACCAGAGACAGTAGGGGCACTGGAAGGACGCGCAGACCTGGCAGACGTGCAGGTTAAAGAGCGCCCACGTCGTGTACAGGGTCGTGTTGTGCATGCCTGTCACACGCAGCACGCGGGCCAATCAGAGGCCGCGTCACAAACGTCAAATGATTAAAAAATGAAGTGAGCCTTAGTAAAAAATAATAATAGAGCGCTACAGTTTGTATGGAATATGATATTTAAATGCGGATTGAGATATAATCGTGGTAAAGTTTAGGCCAGATAAAGCATTTGTAGCATTGCGTCTCATTTCTCCTCCTTCTAAAACAGGTGTAGTGCAACTGGTCAGCCTTTAAAAACCGCCTAGGCCTACACCACTGTAGTCGATGTCACTCGTAGTGCTACTCCACCCTGTTTCAAATTAGCAAAAAAGCACCGCGTGGACAGGCTAGCGCTTGAAGCACTAGTGATTGAAATACAAGCGTTTCAACACGAGTAGTTCAAAAGCATCCTCTAGCCCAAGGGTTAGGATTGATTACCCGGCTCGTAGTAGTCGAAGACTCGCAGCAAGTGTTGGATGGTCATGTTGGCGGTGGGATACCATCGCTCGAGCCGGGTTTGTACACAGGTCCGAGTAGTGTCCAACTGCAGCACACAACATTATCTAGCTGACCATTCATCTATAAACTTAACCATCATTGTTGTTCATCGTATCTTTGATCGCTAAAACCAGAATAAAATATGCGACGCGTATTCTCAATATTTATCATAGTTTCAAAGCTCATGTATAATATTCATTCGACTCCATTTGGTAACATACTAACTGTTCGAAGCTTGCAAGGAGTAACTTTAAACAGATAAGATGACGCTGCAAATCAAACCCTTTCGCCACATCGGCAAAGTGTGGAGGACGCCTAGATAAATTTAATCCATAACAAACTTTTGGATCACGCGCATCTGCATCCACACACATTTTAAACAGAATGTTGGTTCCATTTCAAATCATCAGATGAAGGAGACTGACGTGATAAAAAAAAATTAGTTGAAAGTCCGTTACGTAGTCGAAGTAGAAGATGAGCTTCCTGCCGGTCTGTTCAGCGCGCCGGAGGTTGGGTATTTCCTCCGACTGGGCGAGCGCCCGGAGAAGGTCGTTGGTTATGACATAGCCAGTCGGCACGTGGACCTCCATCACAGCCAGACCACTAATGGGGCTGATGTCTGGGCGCACCCATCTGAAATAATTTTGACAGGATTATGTTTATCAGTCGCAGAATGTCAAAACTGATGGTTAGATGCAAATTTACGCTTCATATGAAATGGGCAGGCGCAGCATTACAAGTGAATACGAACTATGGTGGGTAGTGATGATGGTTTTGGGGGTTCAAGGAAAGTATGCAGTAACCAAGATTATTACAGTCCAGTTCTGCGCTTAAGCAAAGCAAAGAACCGCTCCCCCTTCTTTAGTCGTCTCTTATGACTTGTCCGGGAAGCTCTGAGCCGCAAGTCAATTCTTGGTTCCCTGGCTTGCAGGGGGCTATGGAGGAGCAGGCTGATTTAAATGGTTGAGCAGTTGGACTATGCCTATTTTCAAAAAAAAGAAAAGCACACAATAAAGGGAAGGGTGCAAGAAAGTCTGCAATTTAAGGACCAGAATGGAATCGATAAGCAAGGACAAGAGTATATTACTACACAACATGTTTGAGAAGTTCTTGCCAATTAAAAACAATTAATGAAAGTCTAAATAATATCTCAATTACCTCACACAGGGTGTGATGAACATATTCGAGAAGTTCTTGCCGGTGTACTCGAGGGCGCTAATTTCTATTTCAAAGAAGTTTCCCTCGGGGGCGGGCAGGATCTGGTGGGGGTACTCAACGTTCACCTGAGTAGCCAGCTGCACGCAAAAAAACGAATATTGCAAAATATAATTATAAAATTGTTAATATTCTTGCATTGTAGATTGAATTGCGATAAAATAACCATTTGTCTTCGTAAATGAGATAAGAAATGATGTTTGATTGATCGTTCTTATTGCTTATGATCTGTAATTGTAGTCTTTGCTAGCAACAAAATAATTCTTATCAAGCCTGCATAATAACAAATCGAAATAAAACGTATAAACAAATAACTATTAAAAAATGACCAAAGAACTAAACTAGGCAACACTAAATAAGCTTTAAAGAGTATGGGAAGCTTTATGCACACAAGGGATTTTTGATGATGGACAAAAAATATTAGTTAATATCGAACATCCTTGCATGTAAATTCTGACACATTAAAGAAAAGCTAAAATATGATTGTAAACCTGCATAAGCGCCAGTCCGGTACCCTGGGCTCTGCCTCGGACACTGCCCCACACTGGATACACCTAAGTGTAACATTACAAAAGTCAAATTAAAAATATCAACCATTTGCCTTTCGCATTTTGATCTCGTTAGTAATTTTAACAACTATTCTTATAGTATTAAAGCAGTGATTTATCAGTCATGAAAATAAATAATCGTGCATGAAAAGTAGGTCGTCCAATAATGATGATTAGGTCAATAACATCATGTACACAAATACTGAGCATACATTCTTTAGCTGCAGGTCAGGCCAGTTGACTTTAGACATCTTCATCTTCTCTGAAGCGTTGCCTGCAGCTGTCAGGTCTATGGAGAGCTCTATGTTGTAGAGGGCTCTGTTTGTGTCTAGCTTAGCGTACTCAACCAATGCCATCAGTGCGACAATACTGTCCTGTAAATAAACATCAATGTCCTTCAAAGTTCCATTAAAATACTTAAACACTACAACAACACGCAGCACACATTTTCTTTCATGGATTTAATCACGTGAATTATTACGGGATTTTATTTCGGGACGAGACAAGGAGCTTACACATCAATTACAAGATCACATTCAAAAACATCTATCAATCTTAACAAATGAAATACAGAAGTATTGAATATTGAATTTGCAGACTGCAATATCCCAGTAATTCTTTTCGAGATACTCTTTACCTCTACCATCTTTCTATAACGGTGACTTAATTAATATATGCGCGTTTACTCATCAGCAGACAGATTAAGCAATTGAGAAATCGATAAATATACTTTTTGTCCTAAATATTTCTTTAAATCGTAAAAATTGTTGCAATTTTTGGATCGCGGTTACCTTTTAACCGATTATAATTTTTATAATTCAACTCGCCTGCGTTGAGGCTTGTCCGTAGAAGCTGTTTCGCATCGTCTGCAGCCACTTCATGATTGGTCCGGCCGTGAGCCACTGGTTGCGCAGTAGATAGGTCATCAGAGCATACGAGGTCGCCTCCACCGCATAAGCTTCGTTGTCGTAGATCCTACGCGGCTGGTAATAAGGAATGGTGTCGATTATTCTCACCTCGTTTGCGGGAATGGGTTTATTTGCCCAGTACACTTCTTGACCTGAAACAACATTTACTTTCACTTTTATATTATGAGGGAAGTCGTCTTTGTCGGGTTAATGCAAGGGTTAATTTGGTTAAGAAATGCCTTCAATGCAACTTGCAACAGGCTCTCTAAGCAGACCCATAGAGTATACCTTGTCATTTAAAATTGAAACAGAATCTCTAAACAGAAAAACAGAATATACATTATTTTTAACATCGATGTATACGACAGACTTATATTATAATGTTTTCTACAATCGTTTCAATTAATTTCATTAAAACTCATTAAAAAGTAAGCTCAAAATTTTTTCACTTGTCAGCGCGATTTAATTGTCAGCGCGATTTAAGTACATTAAAAAGCGACAATGAATAAATAAACATATCCCCAATAAAATAATAAAATCAAATACATAAATATACTACAAAATAATAAAATAATTAAATCAATACGCTACATACTGTATTATACACATAGAATCAATTTGCCTGAAATTTTCAGGTCCTCCAGTTTCCTGTAGGCCTGAGTGCTCACACTGCTACCCACAAGCTGCAGGACATAGGCCGTGATAGCGACCGTGTAGGTGTCACTGATCTCCGCCAGGTGACGCTCTAGATAGGACTGGGCCTTCTGTACGGCCAGCGTCTTGCAGATCTCCGCGTCCTATTGGTCAATGAAATTCAAAAATTAATGCATACAGCAATCATTAGCGAGTCTAAGCAAGCATAGACGAGCATAGTATAACAGTGTAACCTAGTTGTAGTGACTGAAGAGAGACATATATACGGTTCAAAATCTGAGAGCATCTACATTTATAATCAGCAGACAACTACATGTGCACGAGGAATGTGGTTAAACTAGTCAAAAACAACAAATTGATAAATTACCTTCATTCCATTTAGTCCTTCAGCATGTTACACATAGCTCAGCTTTCCGGCGAACCTCTCTTTTAACACTGGGGCAACAGAGAATAGGCGGTTTTTGGACCGAAATAGTCTCTATTACTACACACGGTCCTTAAACCCTCAAAATCATCAAACCATTCTTTTTCTTTTCAGTTTCCCATGAAGTGTCGGGTTCCTTACATCAAACACTAAAATTCACTCAAAACTTCACCCTTTCTTCAATCCAACGATTCATTCTCTACAAGCTACACCGGCACGCCATCAAAGCCATCCAATTTAAATTGAGGATAAGGTGATCTTACCCCAGTGACTCGGACAGATTTCACCAGGGTGATCAAGACGTAGGCTGTTAGTGAGAAATTGCTCTTTCTGTACTCGCCTCCAACAATCGTGTCATTCGACTGAAACATGAAATTACTGCGATTTAATAAAAAAATACGTATTGCATTATATAGCAAAATCATCGTAAAAGTATTGTATTATTTTACCACTAAATGCTAAATTAAAACAAAAAATTAATGCAGAGATTTTCTTTACATTTTGTTCACCATTTTCTACAAAAAGTTTAAATTCACGCAACTTTGACGTCTGTAACACTGGCTATTGCTCATGATGCCGTTTCAATTCGCCAGAGATTCTTTTCGAATACCAAAGAGTAGATGAAAAATTGTTTCATCGCAAAAGCTAACTTTCACAATCTTGCTTCCACAGGCCTATACCATGAACTTGTTTGTGAATTAAACCCTTAAATTATAGTTTCCCACACATTTACACGAGATAGTCTAAATTGCCAGTGACAGCTGAAAGGAGCGAATGAGACATCAAAATCTCTTTTTGTTTCAACGCTACTAACCCACATCTTGCGGTCATAGAGAGGAGCGGTTTCAGTGAAAGCGCCCGAGGCAGTGTCTTGCTGTCTGCACAGCCAGAGCATCATCTCGTTGAGCAGGTCGACCTCTATGAAGAAGTCTAGCTCCCAGTCCTTCTCGTTGGCGTCAGTCAGCACTCTCAAGCAATAGGATGTAAGCCTGGTTGCATTGCAATAGTGTTTCATTAAAATTACTTCATCTCGTGATGACTTTAGAGGCAAATTTTCCCGATTTAGAAAAACGTCTCCTATGGTGAAGCGCAACAAAATAATTTTTGAAAGTTGGCCAAATCAAACACGCGACAGATTAATTGTTTGAACGACATACCCACAATAACGGGGACTACTAATTACTATTTACAATTAATGGGGATTTCACAATAATAATCTACCCCACAATATAGGCAAACAATATGCTTACGATGTCTTGGGGGGGGGTCGGCAGTGAAAGTGGAGGGGTTGAAAACAAATTAGTCATCCGGAGGGGGTCAAAACCGACCCCCGTAATATCTTTTTTTCAAGGTGGGGTGGGTCAAGGCTTGGCGAATTAAAATTAATAAATTTAATAAATTTGCTGCTTTTTCGAAGTAAGACATTCATGAAGCTAATATAAATTTAAATGTATAAAATTCATTTGGTCCAACTATCTGCACACTGTGCAATCCAATCCGTTGGCTATTATCGAGCATGTACCAGGTGCTGGGAGTGTGTGTTTGATAGTCTCTGAACATGCTGAACGAGCCGTCATCGTTAAGATAGCCGGTCTGCCTCTGAAGATCTACACACAACATTGCACACAATCGATGCATCGCAAGTTTTAGATTTCTATTCAAGCATTAATAGCAGTCGTGCGAACGAGAAGTCACCTAAATTGTTAAAATCAATGATTTCGCGTTTAAACAGATTTTAGCCTTGCAACAAGCCAACTACCAGGATTTTTAGCCCACTGCAAGAGGAGTCATTATTTAACTGAATAATGTGCCGTTCAATCTTTCATTAATAATAAAATAAATAATTGTATGCTTAATCGATGTCCTGTAAAATAGGATATCGTACTAAGCCTAGAATTAAAAACTGCCATACAATATCATATGCTTACTATGATAGACTTAATCATTCCATTGTAATCACCATCCTTGCCATAACACGATCTGTATCTTCTCTCGTGAATGAAATAAAGAAATTCAAAACAGATCATACAAACACACAAACTTACGGACGTTCATCAGGCTAAGGGTTCTCTTGAGCACGGTCTGCGACAGCTGATTGGTCGCCTTCAGGTACTTGAGGTTGTAGAGGCTGTAGGCAAAGTTGTACATATTCTGCTCCGCCGCTCCGTACGGCTTCCTCAAGGCCTCCTCCACCGTCACTGGTTGCACCAGACCCCCTCCCACCACGTCACCTAGCGCAGCGCACATGTGGATTTTATCCGCGGTCATTCATTCTATTTAATCACTGGTATGGCCCCATTGCTAGCCGTTAGCACAAAGTGTTGGTAAAACGATTGATGATCATACAAAATAGACCACAGTCATGTAGCTGACTGATGTTGACAAAAAAATTAATGGCGTATTTCACGGGAGACATTTTAAAGGAGATAATTTTATTGAAAAATGATCAATTGAAATCAAATAATATCTATTGAAAATTCCAATCGATTTAATTGTTTTTACCGCATTAATTTTTTTGGCCGCTCGCAGACCGTTTTAGATTAGCCAATGTTCTATTGGCGTCACGTTGGTAATGATGAATGAATTAGTTACACACCGACTACGCCCAGGGAGCTCTGGGGCGACCCCGGCACGTAGAGGTGCTGGCGCTCCTGGGGCTTGATGAAGCGCTCAGGGACTGGGACCGCCAGGTCAGGTAGGATCATCGACCCCGAGGATATGAGGTCGAGGAAGTAGGGCGTGTGCAGGTAGTTTGTCACCCCATCAAACTGAGACAAGCACGCATGAAGGGTTGCAAGTAGGGCGTGTGCAGGGTAGTTTGTCACTCTGTCAAACTGAGACAAACACGGATCAAGGGCTGCCATGCAGCTATACATGCAGCATGAAGCCGTGGGAGTTATGCATCCATTGACATTTGTCTTTTAGCTTTGTCAAACATGGTATGCATTTCCTTCTTTAGCTACTCTTTCTTTTATTTACTTTAATTAACTATTATCCTTGTGTACAGACATATACTTGTCAGTTACGTAAGCTATCACTGTTTTTGAACCAATACAGATTAAAAATGTTTACAAAAGGTATAAATTCAGTTGTAGTATTAAATAATTATATGAAGAATCAAAATTAAATGAAGACTCTGAGACTAAGTTTAGAATATTATAATTTTATGACAAAACTTGTCTAAGCTTCTTCATTTAATTTACTTGTAGCGCCAATCGCTTTTTTAAAGAACTGATGGGTGTGCCATTCTTGTTTCATAACAAAACAAAATGAGTTCATTAGCTATGCTATCATTACACAATTGGTAGGCTCAAATTGAAGTTCAGTTGTACCTCAACGCAGATGTCAATTTCCTCGATGTCCTTGTACAGGGTCGCGATGGCCGACACTCGGACGGTGACGCAGCCCGACTCAACGGTCGGGAGGACGGGGAAGCGTATCTGCGTCACGTGACCTTGCGGCATCTACAGACATTAAATGTAAATGTAAATACAAGGATCGCGCTGATAAAGAATGCATTTACCTTGTTGCAGGCCTTATGGTAGCCTAGCCTAAAATAAATAATCATCGTCTTTGAGGTCCATTCTAAAGAAATGCACACGGAACCAGCAAGCCTGTAACGCCGTGTCTGCACAGGTTAGGCATTTACAATGTACCTGAGTTTTTTACGACCGCATGCCCTTCCTGTCGCCAACCAGAATAATAAACTATCCTGCACGCCTTAATGCAAGATTGTATTTGTAGTAATATTTTTGCATATGTATGTAGTTATAAAACAGTATAGCATACTAAAATTGCTAACCATGTCGCAAAGCAATAGCAGTATAGCAACAGTATATGGATAGATGAATTAATAACTATGTCATGGAGAATGTGGATGCAGAGCTTACATAGACCATAGTCTGGATGTCTCCACTGCGCAGGCGCGGGTTGTAGGATCGAACGATTCCGTAATCTTCCACGATGACAAACTTGTAATCGTCGGAACCGTGAAGTGTAAGAATGCACTGGAAGCAAATTCAAAATATTATATTTTGCTTTGGTAATGCATTAGATTTGATGCCAAAAATGATAATTTAAAAAATTTATATCATAGTTTTTTCAAGGCACGAAATGGCGTTGGATTAAAAAACTTGCAAAAAAGCATCATTGAATTTTTCCCTCTTAACTGACGATTTTTGTTACAAGTTACAAGCACACGTCGCAGCCCACCATCTTCCAACCAACTCGATGAGGTTAGTGACCAATAAGCTTGATACAGATATTCAAAGGTAATGTGTTATGACTCGCCTCCAAGTCTTGCATCCAGAAGTTAAAGAGAACTATTTTGACAGCGATCTGTTCGCCCTTTTTCACGTTGGTTTCCGGAACTTCCAAACGAATGAAGAACGACCGTGTTCCCTGATGCTGCACATGAACAAATCTTATGCACAAGGCTGCTTTGCAGCTGCTTTTCAGCACCTTAGCAGTCGCAACCAGGAAAAAATGCTGGGGGGGCTCATAATTATAAAGGCCCCAGACTAGCCTAGCGTGCTTCATCTAAATTATATCTAATGCATGTATATGCTAATGCACGTATATGCTAATGCATGTATATGCTAATGCACGTATATGCTACTGAATGATTGAGTTGCTATGCTAATCTGCTATTATTATCACTCGAACAACCTAGCTGGACCGCCATGCCCCCCCCCC
>JAQIWG010006899.1:0-12848 GCA_034695025.1 Chamaedrilus cognettii
CGTATCATGGCCCATATACCCGCAACCGGCAAGCAATAGATTAGGCAGCAAACAATCAGCAATATAGGTCTACAGGTTAAATGGCAATAAACGGGAGCAAAATATGTACAATTTTCTTCCTCCTTTAACTTCAATTAACTTCACTACTGCACTCCACCCTGATGGATGATTATTTACAGTGCTGACGAATTTAAACCACCTTTGCCAAGAGTGCACGAAGTGACTCGAAAGCTCTGCGCCGCCGGGATTCGAACCGACGCGCTGTCGAACCCGTAATCCGAGTTACGCGACATAGACCATTCGGTCACAACGCTTCGTCCGTTACATGGGCTAATGTATATGCTTATATCTACGCTTCAAATATAGCATTGAAATGGATTAAATAAGCATTCATAACAATGACTGTCACTGATGCGATACAGGCTAAGGTCTGCAGGAAAATCAGCCCAATTCCAAAACAAAACATGACGGAATTACAGATGAAGGTCACGACTTGTCTGCCGTGCGTTGACTTGAAGCGATAACGTTAAATGTCATGGGATGACACTTTACGTAACTTTAGAAACAGCTATTATCTGGCAATTTAGTTTCCCTACAAATTTACTTTACGTAACTTTAGAAACAGTTATTATCTGGTAAATTTGAAAGGAAACTAAATTTGCCAGATAATAGTTGTTTCTAAAGTTACGTAAAGTGTCACCCCATGACAAAAATATGACATAATTATGCGAGAATACACGTAGACTAGGCTAAATCAACACCAGTAACTTCTATGCAGACTTTGTCAGTTAAGGGCTCAAGGAGGTCACAAACGATGCAACGTTTTCATGCGCGACTACAGGCCCGTCTTTAAATAATGTTTAATTAAGAACTTAAGAAAAGACGGAGTAAAGCACGAAAATGTTTGCTGCATGTTACTTTCACGGTTTTGGCTCTAAAGGCTGATTGCTCGACCTCGATTTGAGTGCGAATTAAATTCGGCTAGAATAATTAGTGGTCCGAATTAACCAATGGGAGCTTTCAATCGATTACTTTCAGGGAGTTCCATTGGTTAATTCGGACTACAAAACTAAATCGCACTTAATTCGCACGCAAATCGGGGTCGAGCAATCATCCGTTTGAAATTTGATTTCATCTTATTTTCGCGTTTTTCAGGATTGCCATTTATTATAGGTATGCAGCTCTATTTTCGCGCATGTAATTCTCGCGAGTTTAGCCGATTCGTGAAATTTGTCAAAATTACATGCACGTTTAGACTAACGAAGACAGTAAAAGCTGAAAAATACACAACTGCCGTTCCTCGCCTTAAATCGGAATGTTTCTGATACACAGAGAGTGAATATCCCAAAATGATATTAGTGGTTTTAAAATTAAACCTGCAACTTATTCAATTCAGCTCATAGCATGTCTACGGTGATAATTGACACAGATGATTATCACGTGCTATCAAACCCGAATTATCAAACCCGACAATTATGAGGAGCGCAAGTATTCCCGCGTGATTAATAAAAATATGCAATTACGAAGTTATGTATTGCTTGTAAAACTTCGACAAAATATGACATACCACTGTCTTTCAAAGTAGGTGTATATAAACCTGGCACACGCGCCGATGACAACGTGTGCCATACCAAAATGAGGTCGAATAAAATAAAGTATTATTCCAAAATAAATCATAGCCTATAGTTATTTTCATGATTTCAACCTCGTTCCCATTTCATGCCGGATTTAGCTATCGACGGCGGAAGATGCCTTATTTTGCATTTAATAGATATGACATTGAAGCAGGAAATTACCAATTCGAAACTCTTAGTCAAAATAGGCCAAATATACAAAATAAAACGCAACAGTTTTGTAAATGAAATAACCTTCATGCAGAGTAAGTCTGTGGCGTTTCCTGAACGAGGATTAACAATATATCTATGATTATCACGTGCTACACTGTAGCCTACACATGAATGACCACAATCCAAACCATCACTAGGGCCCAGTTGTTCAATAGAGAGTTATTTGAACCACAGTTGAATGATCCAGAATTATTTGAATGAATCCCCAATATTGGCGTGTTATTCAAACGATCCTGGATCGAATTTGCGCGATCTGATTGGATCGTGACGTCATTTGTGTTCTATGAGTATTTAAAACAAAATAACTCCCTGTTGAAGAACTAGGCCTAAAACTTTAGCGAAGCTCTCAAAATTACGTTGGGCCATACAAGCCTACCGACATAGTGTGCTGAAAAACAAATGGCACAGATTCGCACATGTCTGGCATAAGAAATTTTATTGTTCCACAATACTTTGCAGCCAATTCAGCAAACTTCAAAAACACAAACCGAACTCATGATCGGAGACGGAAAGAGTCCCCTTAGAACCTCTCGCCGGAGTCGAAATCTCAAATTCATAAATAAATTTTCATTTTTCATTACAGTGAGGGGCGATTTTCGTTGTTTTATCTTTAATATAGGCTCTAAGGCTCATGCATGTATGTCCATGCACACTGCACTTGTAACGCTCCAAAAATATGTCATGCAAACGGAGATGGCAAAACGTCATTTACTTCAACCGCAGGTGCGAAAATGTTTGCAATATTAATAGCGGGTGCAATGCCACTCGCTGCAGCCCCTATGACCCGCGGGGGGGGGGGGGGGGGGGGGGGGGGTGGGGGGGGGGGGTAGGGGAGAGGGGGAAGGGGGTCCCCTGCTTTAAATCGTCTCTGAAAATACCACAGACCGAGGAAACGAGCCCCGACAAGTTGATATAAAACGGATAAAATATGAAATTACTTAAATAGCATGGAACAGCTTTCAGGGTCGACCCTTCGCCGTGGATCTGAACTAACTCATTATTATTAAGTAATATGAAGGCCTACATCGTCGGCAAAAGCACCACAAAGCAGTTGACACGCCAAAATTATCATAATACCCTTGTCAACGTGTAATCCTTTGATTTTCTGCGAACAAACTATGTGGAATGTGTTTCTACACAAAAGCGTTGGCGAACTTCAAGTTTCGTCGAACGTTTCAAGCACAATATTCTCACAATCAAAACGATTAGTATCGTATTGAAGCCTGCTATTCACTAATAGCCCTGTAAGCCATTAGCCCTACTGAAGCTTCTATAATTATGCAACTAGCGTATACTGCTAATAATCGATCCAATAACAACGCTGTTACACTATTATTGTATATTGAGCTATTGAGGGAAAACTAAGATGGTCGTTTTCAGGGAAGCCCCTTTAGCACAGCACCCACGGCGTCTTCTCTAGACATGAAGATAATGTGACACATACTGAAAGAAGAAAGACTGCAAAGACTGTCACACCACGCCTCCTCCCATTTGCTTCACAGCACACGCTAAGCCTGCTGAGCATGGGGGCGGTATCGAACGCGGCGGCTTTCTAGAACCTTCCACAACAGTCACGCAATGGTCACGGCCCGTCGTGACGTCATTCAGTTGCATGACGTCATCGCTTACGTCAGGCGCGGACTTCGGTCGTCGGCTGACGTCGGCCAGCAGCGAATCGGCGTGGAGATGAGAGAAGATCGATTCCCGAGTGTATACCGGTCCGGTTGAAATAAACGATGCGTTGATGGGATGGGGTGGTTCTTTCGGCATATCCGTCTGAAAATGCAGAAGAGCAAAGGTAGAGTACGTAGCAGGGACGGATCCACGATCGACGGATCCAGCCCGTCATCCTGTGGGGATGGGCGATTTTGGTCCAAAGCCCTGATTTTTCCATTCCATCCCAAACTCGTGAACGGGGGGGGAGGGGGGGGGGGTGCGAACAGAAAATGTTTCTGTTCCAGACTCCCATCGAAAATTGCATTATAAATTTCAATTTCTGGTGGGGGGCAATCTCCTCTTTCAGCCTTTCAACAAAGCTTGGAGGGGGGGGGGGGGAGCGATGGAACGTAGCTTATTCAACGTCGGATTATCAGCCATAGTCCCGGAATCCGACGCTTAATGCACGAGTTTCGTCAGCGCGTTCCGAACATCAATGTTTAGTATCGATGATCGACTTTCTAGAAGAGATGGCGCCCATCAATCGAAACGGAAACATGCGCCTTCTCGGATCGTGTTTTGGGAACACGCGTGTTGGGAACATGGCTGAGAATTCGACGTTGAACACGTAGTGTAACCATATTCTGTGGTGTAACTCTACCTTAACGATCGATCGCATTTCGCCGTAAAACTCCCACAAATAGAGGTTAATTATGATTCTCTATTTCGTGAAGAGAGCACATCAATAATATCCACACGTACAGAGATTCGATAAAAAGCAAGCGGATACAATAAACTTAAGATAATGCTGTTACACTCTATTTATCTATAAGAGCAAACTGAGATGATCATCTTTCACTTAAGGA
Organism: Chamaedrilus cognettii; assembly: GCA_034695025.1. NCBI lineage: Eukaryota > Metazoa > Annelida > Clitellata > Enchytraeida > Enchytraeidae > Chamaedrilus > Chamaedrilus cognettii. The sequence goes on from JAQIWG010006899.1 coordinate 4,370, forward strand.
AAGGCTCTAGCACAGTACCCATTGGCCATGGCCAAAGCTATGTGCTGTGATAAGTCTGTCTTTAGGTTATTTTATTCATCCGAAAATAAGCATTGTCTGTACTCTGTAGTTTATAACAGCTAGCGTGCGGTCGCAAGCATATTATGTCTGCAATGTCTTATTCGTACGCAGCGATCGGACGCTGATTTTTTAAAATGAATGTACAAGAATTCAATCGGCAGCTTGTTCGAATCTGATCGTCCTGGTACAAATCATTTCTGCCCTCTGACCTTTCCACCTCCGCCGACAGACCTCCCTCGCTTGCCTCGTTCTATTTCTGTCGTCTACCCTCGGGCGAACTAGAGGCCAGAAATAAACAGACGCGCGCTACATTGTAGAGAGTCTACAATTCGGCCATGTAGGGGATGCGGGGGCAAAACAACCCACTCACGTCTAGGCTCCGCTATTATGTGAAAAGGAAATTTGAAATGGTTGGTTAGATATCTAGCCTAACACTGTGATATCTGATCCGGGTCGCTTCCGAGTCTAGGAAATTTCAATTAAACTAGTTCAGTTGAACGATGGTGATGGTAAAAAATAGGCAAAATTGAACATCATATGATGTTATCATTTAATCGGCTTAATCTAACAATTGAACTAAAGATTAATATTGCAGCAAGTTCGATTTTTTAAATAAATGCGCCGACCAAAAAAGACGAGGACGAACAAATACTCATTTTCACGCCGACTAATCAAATCATTGTCCAGTCTGAAAGTGAATAAATATAATGCGAAGCTTTATTGAATTTTTCATCGAGATCCTCGCGTTGGCAACAGTCGAGTGCAATAAGAAGTTAAATTTAAAAATTGATTTAATTTGGTCCATTAATTATTATGAACTGCTGTTTTTTGCCAGGAGAAAACAAACTACTTATTTAGGCCAGCTTTTTGTCACAATTTCTTCACCGCTATAATTTAGTCTATCGGATCCCTCCAAGCAGCAATGCGCGGATCGTCTGCTCCATTATGAAAGGCCGATTCCTCATTCCGCATTTCTAACCGTGACGAAAATAGGCCTAGAGCGATGGAGCATTGACATTGTGATATAATATGGGCCTAAGATATCACAAGATAGGATAAACAAATATGTTTCACCTCAGGCCTGTTGATAAAAATTAGTGGACGCTTTTTGCATCAAAGATTTTCGTGTCAGTCAATCATCCATCAACAATTATAGGCAGGATAGTTATCGATCATAATAATTACATAGAGTATCGATAGAAATTCGAACTTTCTACAAAGAACGAATTTCTATTAACATCGAATAATAGTATTGACTGAGTTAGGCTACAATATACACGCACTTAGGCTGCGCGGTTACAGATAGTCAGCGTTGTCAATTTAGTATATAATGCTGCCACGATCCGCGATTTATTCTACATATTGCCTAGTTTCTCTCGATCTCGGTTCGGCTGCTTCTAATGTTCTTCCGGTCGTTAACTCTCCTTCAAATCTTGGCCCCTTAGAGAGTCTATAGCTGGTCCCCTACATGTAGTTCGAAGGAAGAACGGAAGCGTTTACGATTCCTTTGTTATATAGGGGCGGCGCGACGAGACGACGATCGACGAAAATATTTACCAACCTTTCCCAGTACAGTTTGGCACGTGGATGGCAAGCTTTAATCTGGGACTGTTGTAGGTAGCACATAGAGGATCATTTTGGAGTAAAAATGAGTGATCGCTTTTAAACATTCACAATTTGTAGCCTCGACAAAGTTGTTAAGTCCTTTCTTGTCAATAATTTTTCCCATAGGCCTATCTTTGGTTGTTATACTTTGGCTACTGTCAAACACGTAATATTTGGTGCATGTCATTTTGGCGGTTTTGCCTCTTAGGCATTTGCTGCGTTTCATTTTCGCATTTTTCAGCACCGCCAATTATAGACAGTTTGAGCAGCGTTATTTTTGCGCATGGCATTTTCGAAAAAAAAATTGAAAAAAGAAAATTGTCAAAATTACATGTACGCGAAAATTTCATGTTTTACATAGCACAGGTAGGGGCCTATGTAATATGCCCAGTCATGTATGACGCGGAAAGTCTATGCCTCGGCCGGGCATAGTGTCTACCGAGCGCCGCCATTTGTCAAATTGCCAGAAATTTTGACGAGTGACGTCACGAGATCACATAATTGCCAGCCCCCCCGGAAGTGGTTTTCTCTTTCCATGCTGCAGCAGAACTCGCGACGACCGGGGGGCGGGGAGGAGGGGGGGAAGTGCTGACTTGCTCCCTTCGTGCAGAACTCATGACCGGGTGACGGGGGGTAGGGACAGATGTTTTTCCCAAAGTTACTACGTCAAAAACAATGTCATTCATAAGAGTCCTTTTTCATTTCTGGCCAACTTATATTCCTACACAATTCCCCATTTATGCCTCCTTAATTATTTCATATATCCGTAATGCTAAATTAGGGATTGAAAACGCCATATCTGCTTTCATTGAGCCACGAATTGGTCAAAAATGACCCTATAAGATAGAGGCCAGGAGGTTCATCAGAAGAAGCCCGGCTGCATGTTCTCATAACTCTCAACTTTTGATCGTGAATTAAAGCGGAGATTTAGATCTAAACACAAATGTGCAGTTGAGAATAGAGTCCCTGGAGATGTACATATGAGATGGTGGAGTTGTGAACCGGGATATTTGAGACATCGTTTTCGCGTCAAGGAACAGAAGCCATTTGCTGGGAGTTCAACAATAATGACGTCCGTTCTAATGCGTTACAAGCAGGCGTGCAACGCCTGGTCCGTGTTAACAAAGGGTAAACGTCTTAAATTGGAGCGGCGCTTTTGCGCCGGGTGATCTTTTTGTCTTTTTCAAGACTTGAGAACTTAAATGTGGAGACTACACCTTCTTACAATTTCTCACCGCGTAGTGAAAAATGGCGTAATATGAGTAGTGAGTACTGTACCGTGTGCAGTAACGAAGACTATTACAGTTTGGTTCTGTGTAAGGGACCCGGCGCAGAACCGCTCACCTCTTTAGTCGCCTTTTACGGCTCGCTTGAGGAGCCCTGGGCTGCAAGCGAATTCTCTGTTCCCCGGCTTGCAGGCAGGGCAGTCGTTGTGTACATGTATATACGGTAGCTACTTTTAGTAACATTCGCAGAATAACATTAGATCCAGCAGCGATTGTCTTCATGCCTATTGGCGCAGCCACGGATTTGGTAGTGGGGGGGGGCAACTTCTTAAAGAAAAAAATGGGAAGGGGGTGCTGAGAGAAATTTTTTCCCGCCAACATGGTAATTTTTCTTGGGTTGGACATCCAGCAGGATCATTTTTCTTTGGGCGGACCACCAATGACCATTCATATATTTGTTCGCTCATTTTTATGTTGGGGGGTCCCCCATTTTCATAACATTTTCAAGGGGACCAGGATTACTCATGGGGGACGCCCTGGTCCACGGGGGGCTCCGCCTCCCCCCCCCCCCGTCCCTTAAGCGGCTGCGTCCCTGCTCACGTCCGCCTCATCATTAATCCATGACGTCAATAACGTGATGAGAACTTGGAGCGACTTTATCGCCGCACCTGCGTCCAGGTCTGACACGCGGTCCAATTTCGACAACTTCCGACCCGCGCCTCAGACAGAGCGCACGCTATTTGCGGAAACGGAGCGCTAAGATTCGAGCGTCTTTTGATCGTGGTCTTCTAGTACAGACTGCATAGCTGGAAGCTGGAAGCTAAATCGGGTCGACTGGGGTGTGCTGAACAGCCGATTTCGTAGTCATCAAACGACCACAGGCCGTTGTAACGATACTCTGAATATTGCTATTCGAATGTTTCATTATACGCTATGAATTCAAAAGAGGGGTTACGGAGTTGTACGCTGCGAGTACCAAGATAAATGCATAATTTTGGTTTGCAACCAAAAAATGATGGGGCCTAATCTTTGTGCATGTGGGCCTATGATCACTCAATGAAGGAACACAGTAACTAATGCATTTCCAACAATGTCATGTACGACATTGTCATTGTATGACATGTCATTGTATGACATGTCATTGGATGACATGTCATGTATGACACCCAGAATTTTTCACAAGCCCGTTCGCGTCGAATCATTCAAAATTCTGCGCAATGTTCTTCATAATACGTGAGATGAACAATGTGCATGTTATAATGCGTACATTTAGTATATTAGACTTATAGATACAGTGTTCATTTCATCAATGAAATAGTTACTCACGCCATGCACAAAAAAGAGGCTAAAAAATTGAGTAAATTTATTAATTCACCCTGAAGTTGTTCTTGAACGCCGAAACGGACTCTAAATCCATTATTCTAATCATTAGTCCCATTATAAAAGACACATCAAGATAATTATTACAAATTCAAGTGATTACAAAAACTGCAATGTTAAGTTCATCAAGTCTTATGTCATGTCGTTTTCAAAATCAACCCTTTTCATTAAGTCGATGTTGTTACCAACCGTTTTTATTAAGTTAATGTTGTTAAAACCTTTCCATTGGGTCAATGTGGTCACCAACTTTTTCTATTAAGTCAATATATGAGTCTTTTATTCACCATGAAGGTAGATTCATGTGGTTACCAATCTTTTTTAAATAAAATCGTTACCAACCTTTTTGAGAACACTGCTTGAAGCTGCGCAGTATACAGGGAGAAGCATCGGACGCGGCTTGATCACGAGCGTTCTTCCTAAGTCTTTTCTTTCGGGACACCCCCGTCTTCTGCTCTGATACCTTCAATAGATCAATAAATAAATAATTTAAAAATGATCCAAACTCTCTAGTTGAATACGAAACGGAGATTTATAACTTTCAACGTACAGACACAACGTACAAAAAAATAACGTTCCAAATTATTTGCTTGATTAAGGAATAGAAGATTTGAACTTAAAAAATCATTTCAACCAACTTTCTGTGGACAAAAACGTTGCAAAATATCAGCTTGAGCTCTTTTTGATCATAGATTAGGGTTATGTTCAGACTGTTTAGAACGTTCAGAGGAACGTTTAGAGCGAGATTATGTGTAATAATTATTGAGATACATTGAGATTCGATCAATTGTTGTAAGGCTCAGACAAGGGTTACGCTTAGGCTCATTTTTTCCAATCCGTTTTCTGTATGTAGTCTGCTGCACTTCCCCCACACCTACGATTCAAGCAAATGATGATTTTCCATCTCCGTTTGCATGATATATTTTTGGTGCGTTAAAAGTGCAGTATACATACATACATACATACATACATACATACATACATACATACATACATACATACATACATACATGCACTGGTTAGATTGACGATAAATTTGACAAAAAATCTCAAAATAGCGACAGCTGTTGTTCTGCTACGTGTAGCAGCGCTTGTAGCCAGACTTGTCATCCCGGTACCTTAACGACACACCATGGCTCCGCGCTGTCCACGGGGCAGCGGTAATGAAAGACGCCTACACGGTTATCTAATTGAGCTTAATCGCACGCGCTTCAATTCAACTATAATTCCGAAAGGGCAAAAAAGTCACCAATGGCACTCGAAGCCTCACTTAGCCGAACTCTTAAACCATAAAACATAAATAAACTTTAATCAGTTTAATAAGCGTTAATAAACTTTAATCCCCCCAAAAATCATTAAAAAGCTCAATAACTTCGTTTCCTCAAGACGTTGACAAAAATTAAAGGTAGCTCAGTTGCCATTTTAAGAAACCTCAATCTAAAATTTATCAATAAAATTATCTTAGTTTATATTTGGCCGATGATTGAAGTTTTTTAAAACCATTATTAGTAAGTTATTGGAATACATTGTCTTTCAACTAGAGGCTACACATTCACCTAGACCGACATGTGGGCAGAGCAGTAGGCCCCACTACGCATTTTCTGGATCCAAAAATGGATTAAAAATTCGTCAACGGGATTTTTTTTGTCAGGAATTTCTTTCCTTCGTCAAATCAATCCTGCAAGTCGTCGTTTATGGTCTGTACTGAAATATATTAAATTTATTGCCCTGCTCATGACTGTAGAACCAACACCATAATAAACTAAACTTCTAAGGCGGAAGGACGAATAAAAAAATTAGCCGAAGGCTTTTTGCCAAATTGGAAAAAGTCTGTTAATAGCCAAAACAATGCTTTTTGACGACTTCCGCGAACGGTTGATTAAGCCGTGCATGCTGGGCTTTGCAATTATAAACTAATAGAAATTTTTATGGTATACGGTTTTGCACTGTTTTATGCGACTAAGCAAAGAAAATATAGAAGAATTTGTACTGATCGGCTTGCTTTATTGCACTGGATGTGACACGCTCAGAGCCTGCACTTATGTATTTCAAGTGATAGCACATAGCCTATACCTCCTTGGAACCTCCCTAGTTCGCATTGGAACCCCCCTGGGGGGGGGGGTGAACCTCCCTATAGCTCGCATTGGAATTTGGGGATTCTCCTAGGTCGCATTGAAACACCCCTAGTTCGTTATATATGTAGATGGAACCCCCCTAGCTCGCATTGGAACCCGCTTAGTTCGTTAAAAGTTTCTATCAGCACACCCTCCCTCCCCCCCTCTCTCGCGAGGTTGGACTGTGTCAGTGGAGAGGAAAAAAGTCGACCCCCCTAGCTCTTTGCTAAAATTAATCTAACCCTGACTGCATGTGAATATCTTTTAAATGAACATTAATCGATTTAAATCAGATTGATTGATCGATTCATTCATGGATTTATGAACTCATTGATTCGTTTATTCGCACATGCAGCGCACTCACTGAAAGTACATGTAGACTGCTGAGACGAGCAGGCAGCAGGCCATGAAGACGACGACCAGCTCGGGACTAAAGCCTGCTCGCTTCACGTTGTCCTCCGCGTCCGCCCCTGCGCACCAAATAACAAACACCCCAGTTGACAGTAGGCCTACAATAAAGAGTTACCTGCATTTTTCATTGTCAGAGAACAAAGGCGACGTCACAACCAGTGGTTAAAGTGGGCCGGGTCTCGCCGGGTCTCAGACCCGGCACATCATGTTATGGACCCGCCACCTCAATTGTGGGACCCGGCACCTCGCATCTGAGACCCGACACTTCAATAATATTGGGATCCTGTTCCACAAACGAAAGACCAGAATCATTGACATTTACAGCAGGCTAACTTACTTAGCATAGGCCATGTTAAGGGATCTGCATGACAGAGCCGCTCAGAGCCGCTCTGCATCGCGCAACATTAGCACCTGGGCCTTAATGATCAATCACTCAAGTCCAGTTGCTCAACAGAGATTTATTTAAATTATCTCAGATCATTGAAAAAACTCGTCAATAATAGCGAGTTATTCGTATGATCTACTATATAGCCTACATGTACATGTACATATAGGCCTACTTGCGCGATCTGAGTACCTCGACAGTCCAATCGAGTACACACACAACAGTACGCTACAGTTGTGTGTGCAACGCTCAGCTGATGAGCATGCGACGACGACGACTGCACATGTATGCTCAGTATCATTCTTAAATCTTACGACGTGATAGCAAATTCATATCAAACTCAAAGTTTGATTCAAAATCCGGATGACACCGGACGGAACATCACGGGAGGCTGGTGACTTATGAAGCGCTGTCGTGCCAAACAATACACGTTCACAGCTATCCCTGATCACAGGCGCTGTGCTATAGGCACTGTCAAGATGTAAACAACCAAGCATTCCTAGGATTTCGCAGCGACAACAACGCAGTGAAATCTACGCCTTTAGAAGATTCTCACCCGTCGATGCCAATGTTCCTCTGGACACGTGGCAGATAAGAAGAGCAGGTAGGACGGAAATTTGTTATTCGGAAGCGTTTGTTATCCTGTAGAAAGTTCTTCGTTTATCTCGCCTATCATCAGTACGTTGCGAAAGTAATAGGATGTAGAGTGAGTGTTGACAAACTCACATAGGGCTGGTTTCTCCGACACGAATTTAATGGTGGTTCAGGATTTAGCCTATGCAAAAAGGTGAGTTAAATCCTGAACCACCATTAAATCCGTGTTGGAGAAACCAGCCTATGGACTCAGGTGGACGCGTTATTAGTAAATAGTACGTTATGAAAGTAATAGAATGTAGAGAATGTAGTAAAGTGTTGACCAACTCACAGAGACTAGGGTCGACGTATCTCATCTCACATCTCTCTCCCGTCCAACGAGGTCCGCAGCTGTGCAACGTCAACAAAACTACGGTATTTCATTTTCAGATCCTTCACGGCGACTTGCTAGGCATATGGAGTATGACACATTATGAGTCAATATCCATAATGCTGTATAGCCAGTATAATACAGTATAGCCTGTATAATACAGTATAGCCAGTATAATACAGTATAGTCAGTATAATACAGTATAGCCAGTATCAAGTTACCGTGCTCACGCACCGTCTTCGCCTATAGTAATCTTGTTCTTGTTGTTACATGGGAGAGATAGGAAATTTTAAGGAAGATGGATTATCTTTCTCAATATTCATCGCTTTCGTTTGAA
>JAQIWG010006900.1:0-12847 GCA_034695025.1 Chamaedrilus cognettii
TTCCGCCCCCCCCCCCCCCCCCCATTTGCCCCTATTTTGGCAAGTCTAGGTACGCCCCTGACGATAGGTGGGGCACGCTCAATCAAACGCCTATCAGACGCCGACAGAAGTGGTCTGATAGGGTGCACCCAATAATAACCCTTGGAGCCTGGGGTAAAGAGGGGGTAGCGAGAGATTAGATCTGCAGCCCAGAGTTTCCCGGGCGAGTCGTAAAAGGCGACAAAGGAAGGGCCTCATTGGCTTTTCATTGAAGAGGCATGGCTCCCTCTAGAAGTTCATCTACTCTCCTGAAGAAGTTGGGATGTGGATTGGCGCCCCCCCCCCCCCTCCTCCACTAAAATGAAACTGTTCTGCCGCCGCTGATTTCGCTTGATATCATCAATCACTCTGCAGTTTGTTTCATCTCGCTAAATAGTATGTGTTCTAAATGAAATCAGTTGAAAGGACAGGTAGATGACTGGACGAGCGTGCGATGGGGATTAATGCTAAGCCCACGCGAGGTAAGCTCGTCTATTCCAACGCTCGTCCACGCAGTTCGAGCACTATAGGCCTACATGTACATGTACGTCGTGTTCTTTATTACAACCACACACGGCGGTAAATCATCATCAACAGCCGGAAACATTACATTCCACGAGACTGAGCTCCATTATAGGTCAACTCAACTTGCCATAGGCCGCGTGGAACTGCAGTCATGGTCAATAGCCACATGACGCTCAGCGGGGTTAATCTTTACGGTTAAACGTCACGATTAGCCACTGCAAATAATCATCCGCTAGGGTGGAGTGCAGTAGTGAAGTTGAAGTAAACACGAGCGTTTATCAATCAAAAATTGAACAATGAATTGAACAACGAGACGCAACCGTAATGGGTGACGGTGACCAAATTTTGCATTAGATGACTAGAGCCATAGGGGGCAAGTCCTTGCGTGCTGACTGCTTGTTACGAAGACAGCAATAGGCCAAAGGGGCCTAATGCTGTCATTGAGAGAGTCTAATATAGGTCTAGCAGGATCGCAAATGTATGCGGTTTATTACATGTAGCAATCAATTTAACGTTGGAGGATAATTTAATATGGAAAGGACCAAAGGTTTTAAGAAGCGAGGATTTGATGTAGGCCCCACCGTTAAAGAATTTTATGAACATAAAAACACGTTACTAACATAAACACACGCTACTAAATTTCTGACGGGCATGTACAGTTGGTACACATGACATAGGCCTACATGTATATCACAAGCCACTGTAATGTCCATCATCTCAGCTACACACACTGTGCAGGCCATACACTACACACGACATAGGCCTACTTTCAATAGACGCAGTTAGTCATCAAAGCAATAATTCAAGCACCTTGTCTGCTTGTCAGCTAGTTTTTTTGTCACAATGGAATGATTTAGGAGACAAATAGAACAGTTCAAGTTAGATTAGATGTCTGGACTAGACTTTCACAACACCACCACACTCCAATGGAACAGGTAGACAAATCGACTAAGCATAGCCTGCATACAGCCCACTCCATGCAAACTTAAAGAGTAGGCCTAGCACACAAGCTCATCGTTTTACGAGTTCAAAATTTTGTCATCCCAAGATCCAACCATCAAATCTGACATCAGATAGTTCTGTGCAAAGGGTTAAACTTATGGATAAAAACTACTTTTATGAAATAGTTTTTAACAGATGCATGCTATAGTCCATTTACATCACTGCCACATTTCTAGAACTAGCCGTTGCAGAGCAAAACGTCTACACATCTCTTTTAAAGGCCCTCGTGAATGCAGTACTTGAAGAAAAAATAGAAGATAATAAAAAAACAACGTAATCGTACTATACCAAATGATATAATGATCAATATAATAATACATAACGCTAAAAACAATATCATTTGATGAATTATGGAAAGGAAATATAATAAAGTTTAGTAAAAACCGCCGATTGCGGAAACATAAAGTAAATAAATTAAATTTATTTTAAAGAAATCAGCAATAATACTATGCTATTATTCAGTTACACACACCGTGCACATACACGCCTCTGGGGCCTCATTCAGGAAGCGATCTTATAATAATCTTAGTCTTAAGATTGTCATAAGAGAATCTTATGAAAATGTTATATTTTTTTATTGGAAACTCTCATTGTCCCATGTGTGCGAACCAAATGATGGCGTCACGGCGGTCGACGAATGGATTTTATTTGTTTAAAGTCAGTTAGGACAAAATTTAAGATTTTCTTACAAAATGTACGTGAATGAGGCCCCTGGTTTATATAAATTTTTAATTAGTACTTGTAGAATATACTAGCCACCATGCATAATTAAGCGACCTAATTAAATATTTTCAGTAGGATAACTACCGCATACAAAAAATATTGTCAACGAAGTACGAATCACATAACTTATATATCCTACTTCATCACCTTACCAATTTTTTTTATTTCATGCTAGACGTCCAAATGATATTAAGTATTCAAAATTTACCAATTAAAAACTAAGTCTACCACGCAAAAAGCATTACTGCTGTTTAATTCAAAACTTTGATAAAAATACCGTCTTTTAAAATACAATTTAGTCGAACAAATTTGACCATTGTTACAGGCTACAGGCTACCGCTGCTGTAGTAGCACACAAATAAACATTAGCTTGCGGAAAATGTTTAATATCTCATTGATTTTGCTGCATTATGGTGAAGAACAATGATGGAAAAGTTTGAAAATAGCGCCATGCCAGAGAGACTCGTCCAGGCTCGCTGCGTGTCTAGGAGGCTGGAGTGGATGCTTTGCTAAGCAAAGTAGCAGTCGCAAAGTCGCAGTCCAAAAACCGCTAAGTCGCAAAATGCATTTAAACTAAAATATTCGACTAGGGGTTAAACAGCAATGGAGCAGCCTGCGTGCTTGGTTGACCTGTTTTCAAACGTCACTTTGACTGCTTGTATCTTTTTAGCTTGATTTGTCTCTACACAATTTTGCAAAAATAGACAAAAAACTGAAGTTTGCTTTCGAGTCAATGTGGTTAAAATTGCGTTAACAACGCTTAGGCTAATGTATGCCGTAGTTTTTGAAAAAAATCACTTTAATCGTTGAATTAGCGGAAATGGTATAGAGTACCAATCTCGTAATCACAAAATGAAAATTATAACAAGCGTAGTGACTGTATAAATAACCATACCCATAAACAAATATAGAAATAAACATAATCATAAATATAATAATAAACATAAACAAATAGACAGGGTAAATTAAGAGAATTTCATTGAGATAATTTGAAACACAGATAAGATCAACTGTACAAAACATTACATTATAAATTCCTAGAATACATTTTTACACAGATGCCATGCGCAACATGCAACATTACAAGCTTGAAACGATGAGCTTCCTACTAAAAGGATTAGGTCAAAACATAAAGAAAATACTAGCATTATAAAATATAGCAAAGCATACTGCTTAATATAGAAAACAAGACATTGGGTAGCACATCAAACCTCTAAGCACAAGGCTTGAAGGCCTATTAGATTAAAGAACTCAAAAAAGCATCATTGTTCACACAGATTATATAAATCTAACCTGTGAGAGAAATGAAAACTTGGTCGATTTTAATTACTGTACGATAATTAAAAATTGATGCCACATCCGGAATTATACCAAAAACTAAAAGATTCCTTTAAAATCATTTAAATAACATGCAAGATGCAAAACAGCTGATTCGGCTTACTCAGTCACTCAAATCAGCGTTAAAATAAGGATTCAAAACATACAAAAAATTATAAAAGTTAACAGAAACCCAAATGTATATTTTTGTCCGTGAAGCAATTTCTTGAAAGTACAAAATGTCACCTCCGCTGAAATGTTTCAATAGAAACTTCATCAAAATGAGCATTCAATCTGAAATCTACCAAATGAATGACACTCATTTTAATCACCGTGGCAACCCATAAATTGAAACACTCAATTATAAGACATTTATCAATGGTCTCTGAAACGACACGGTCAAGGCCATAAGAACAAAGATATACGTTGACACTGCTAATACAAAACCACTTATCTACACCACGCTATCCACAATCAGACTTCTTCACCAAGCAACAACACTAGATCATATCATTTTTTGACTCTTTTCTGCACTATTTATTCCGAAATGATTAAAGAAATTCAAATGATTTACTAATCTACACGAAAATTGGGTAGGGCTTCTTTCTTAAAATTCTGTAAAACATGAAATATTTGCTGCACGCTGTTTTTGGTGGTTTTGCCTCTCAGAAATTTAGTTGCACTTAATTTTTGCGTTTCTGAGAACTGCACATTATATATCGCTCCTGCAGTTTAATTTCGAGCAAGTAATTTTCGCGACTTTTGCCAATTCACAAAATCTGCCAAAATTACAAGTCGCGAGAATTTCATGTTTTATAGTATCTAACGTAAGGTAAGGCAAAGATACGCTTTACGTCAATTATAATCTATCTTCATTTTTTAAAACATGCACTCTTCTATCTATTATGACTACTGAAGCCAAGTTTATATGTAAGGATGCCCTTTCTGACGCCAACTAGAATAACTGATAATAATCTGGCACGATCAGAAGCTGGCTTGTGTGTTGATGATTTATATGCCTTACTAAAGGGTCAGTAACTAAACCGTTTCATATTTGGCAGCAACTAAATTTGAAGCCCGGATCGGGAGCCTCATTCCGACGCCTTAACCACTAGATCACTGGCCTTCACTAGACCTTCTTGTACCTTTAGCTCGCACTGCCTCGCTAGCCTTTCCTGCCTTTTTAGCCTTCTCTTCCTCGATAGCCTTATCTCTCACTTTTTCCAGTAAAACTTCCGATAAATCGTCAAAGCCTGAGCGAATAGACTCGATGTCTGCTGAGCTGCAGAGATGCAGAAAGAACTTGCGCCCCTTATCGAGTCCCAGTGGCTTCAACAGTTCCATCAACTGCATCAGACACACAAGAATAATTCATCATATGTTATTTGCGGCATGAAGAAAGTTAAATGTTAACGAGCAAGAGAAAAAAAGAATTAGCTGATTAAATTCATCATCACAAAAGAAAGCCCGATCTTCAAATTTAGGCCTATACTGTATACTGTATAGTGATTATCAATCATTATTATATGTTTAGTGATCGAGCTTTCTTTGACGACGTATTTTCAAACTGCAGCTACTGGCCACCATTAAATTCTTATGCATATATTCAAATTAATGTACTAAATACATTTAAATTGGCTGCATATACAATTCTCAATTTCGAAAACCTTAAATGTTCAACCATGCATGCATATATCTTTCTTCATGCACAAACAATTCATTATAACTCTGTGATTACACACAAAGCCACTGAATTGTACTGTTCATGCGCGTGATATCTCTCAAATATCCGCTGATACAGACATTTGACAATATAATTTTGACTGGGCTGATGCGGCTGTTTGACTGATTTGTTCAATATCCAATATTTGCCCTTCATAGGCGGCCATAATTTTTATGTGGGTCATGCTAAAAAAGCTGAGCATGCAGGCCACATCACAACTATCTAGCCTATAGCTTCGACTTAGGCTATAGCTTTGACTTAGGCTATAGCTTCGACTTAGGCTATAGCTTCGACTTAGGTTATAGCTTCGACTTAGGTTATAGCTTCGACTTAGGCTATAGCTTCGACTTAGGCTATAGCTTCGACTTAGGCTATAGCTTCGACTTAGGCTATAGCTTCGACTTAGGTTATAGCTTCGACTTAGGCTATAGCTTCGACTTAGGCTATAGCTTCGACTTAGGTTATAGCTTCGACTTAGGTTATAGCTTCGACTTAGGCTATAGCTTCGACTTAGGCTATAGCTTCGACTTAGGCTATAGCTTCGACTTAGGCTATAGCTTCGACTTAGGTTATAGCTTCGACTTAGGCTATAGCTTTGACTTACGCTATAGCTTCGACTTAGGCAATAGCTTCGACTTAGGCTATAGCTTCGACTTAGGTTATAGCTTCGACTTAGGCTATAGCTTCGACTTAGGTTATAGCTTCGACCCAGGGCTTGATCTGCCAGTCGCCAAAACAGAATTTTTTGAGCAGTTGGCGAAATATTTTTCCATTTGGCGAAAGCCCTTGGCAAATTTTTTATTCTTTCTTTGTTCTCAGACGTTCAATTACTGGCTCTATGGTTAGGAATATAGTAATAAATTTGATATATTTCAGAGCTCCTGAAGGGAACATATGTTTAAGTAGTGTGGCGAAAAAAGGACGTCTTGGCAAAAAAAAAGTCCTTTGGCAAATTTTAGACGATTTTATTTCAAGACTCAGATCAGGCCCTGCTTAAACCTAAGTCTAAGTCAAGGTCTAGTTAACAACAAAGTCGCTACAGTTCAGCTATAAATTATTGTACAATATCTAACATAGCCTGAGTCAAACAGAGGTTTTCATGACCAGTCAATCCAATACCATCAACTTCAATCACAAAATTAAGCATTAACAAAATTTAAGATTATGAAAAAGTCAGTGCGCTAACCACGTTAAATGCTACTGCTTCAGCATGCAGTATGCAGTATGCTTCAGCATGCAGTGTGCTTCAGCATGCAGTGTGCTTCAGCATGCAGTATGCAGTACGCTTCAGCATGCAGCGCCGATTATGTTAGCCATGGATACAAAAATGTTACGGACCTCGTTTTATAGAGTAGGGTCATTGGTTACATCCTGTACTCGTGTCCAATTAATATTTTTTTCGGAAATTTGAACAAAGTTTTATCCTTAAATCCATTAATTTTTAGTTTGGTTTTTGAAGGTTAAGAATCACGTGTAGTAATGATAGTATTACAGTCCGGTTCTGTGCCTCCGCACAGGCCTGCAGGTCAGACACAAACTGATTCTTTTTACTCGCCTTTTACGACCCGCCCGAGGAGCTCTGGGCTGCAAGCCAATTCTTTGTTCCCCGGCTCGCAAGGGAAAACAATATGTCGTCAACCTGCTCTTCGGTCCTTGCGCCGGGACTGTCCTGGTAGCTGGCGAGCAGCAGACAGGGCTTGGTGACGAGGGTCGGGTGCTCGAGCGCCCTCTTGAGGCAGTCGAGCGTCGTCTGCAGCTCGTCGTTGCTCGCCGAGCTGTCAAGGACGTAGACGACTGCCGCCGTCCCTCGATAGTAGTGCTGCCAGTACTGGAGCATCGCCTCCGCGCCTGAGCGGCGCAATAACGCAGCCTTAGGGGTGAGTCCATAGACGCACCTTGAATCTAATGCTCGAGTTAGATTGGGGCATCAGATGTGGGATCAGGCTGTCTACCGGTAGCATGCCTGGTGATGCGCCGTCAGCGACGACTGAGATCGCTGACGACGCGTGCGAGTTACATTGGGTCATCAGGCTGGGATCAGACCGTCTTCCCAATAACCACCATGTAGATGCATTGTATAACCATCGCTTGCGTGAAGACGCGTCTTCAGCAACGACCGGTCATCGCTGACGATGCAAAGCGATACATTGGGTCGTCAGGGTGGATTGGCTGAAGAAGTCTACCAGCAGACGGCCTGATCCCACCTCTGATGACCCAATCTAACTTAATCTTTACCGTAACTGACTTTCCCTCTTGGCCCTGGTCTCTATCTCAGCCTGGGTGGACTAGGGATGAAGCCAACGTTGCCGGGAGGGCGTCCCCAATACAGTCGTCAGACTATGACAGGTACGAAAACCAGTCATTATTTTATTATTATTACACACCTTCCTCAGCGAGAAAGGGACACAAATCATTTTCTCACTAAATTACGCTCATTTAAATTCAGTGACAACATAAAATTGACTGAACAAAATGCTCTTTGAATTTATCTGGACCAGCGTGGAAGTCCAGGGAAAGACACAGGAACGCGTATGAATCAATTTAAATCCATCCTAAATCCCTTAGACTAGACGCTAAAATATCTCTCTAGACAAACCTTTGGCAGGGCTCAGGCTAACTGCTGTAAAGCATACTAAATTTGACACATAGGCTTACGATGTAAAAAGACAAGAATCATCTGCAGCCTGTCAAAACTCAGCAGAGCGGTCGACTGTTCAATCAACGTTCTTTTTTTGGTTCACCCTGTACAACAACTTTAAGTGAAACAGAGTCCATAAACAAAGTAAATCTGTGCAACAAATCACGCGGCGGTTACTCACCTCCTATTTCCATGATATTCAGAATGCACTTGTCAAACCTGATGGCCTTTATCATGAACCCTGCAATACATCAATAAAGTCCCGCTTAAATCACTAACTGCCGCTTGCTCGACCTCGATTTGAAGTGCGATTTAATTTTGTAGTCCGATTTAACCAATGAAAATCTATGAGAGAATTGTATCGAATAATTTGATAGGTCAATGCGGACTACAAAATAAAATCGCACTTCAAATCGAGGTCGAGCAACCAGCAGTTACCACCATTTTGATGCCTATTCTGTTTATATTCATGTTTCCATACAAGTATGTACTGTACACGCTGCGCCTTGGTGAGAACTCTGGCAGCTGGATTTTTGCGACTGGTTGCCCTTCGTGACGTCAACCAGACTAATTAACTATCTGCCACGGGGCTAGCAGCAACAGACACTTGTGTGTTAAACAGCAGCGACCAAAGAGAATCGAGCGCGTGGTTTCATAGTTATCAGCGCTGGGACTTGAATCTCAGTATCGTGAATGTTATTGCGATGTGTTAACTATACCACAGCACCTCGCTTATGCAAAGACACGATAATGTCATCAATAGTAGGCTTTACTACATCTATCCTAGGCTATATATTTTTATATACGTTACACTAACATACATTTATATTAATTTTGTACCGTACCGTATACACTTTTTCTTCTCCCTTTAAACCTCAATCTATGCACAAGCCTGGATAGGTTAGCCAGGACCTAGATGAATAAAGACAAAGAAATGATCCATTTCTATTTATAAGTCACCAAATGACCTTTCTGGAATGTTCCATTTTTATGAGGCAAGAGTTCTTTATCACATGATAGCTCATGAATATTGTAACTATACATAGAACTGCTTCCAAATACTATTAAAGACTTTCTCAATTAAGCAATCGGCAGAAACAGCAATGAACAACAAACTAACCCCAATTTCTTAATGTTAGCTATAATTTATTGAAGCAAAGAATTCTTGAGGCCAATTAATATTTAATATATACCGGTAGTGGGAACAATGTCGTATGTAGATTCCTTGCTGAGCAATGTCAGGAGGGTCGTCTTGCCAGCGCGAGTGAGACCGAGACAGATGATGTTGAAATCGATAGTCGGCACATGCCGCTTGCGACAACAGGCGCATGTAAATAACTGCACAAAACAAAACAAAAAAATTCAAACAAAATAAACACATAGCTCTTCGAAGCAGACGTGGCATGTTTAAGCTGACATGTATAGGCTACACACTCTTATTAGGCGCTCAGGACTCGATTATGCGTAATATTTAGTCTTCGCTATGACATACAGGAACGTACCGGTACCTAAATAAATAAAAAACTACTGACATTATAGATCTTTTGCCAGTAAACTCTCAATGGCTGGTATCCTATGCTATCTGATAATTGTCAATCCTTAAAATCATCCCTTACTGTATCATTACAAGATGCCTATTTTCTACGCAATAACTAAACGTCTTCAGAACTCTGACATTGAAGAAGAAAATTTGAACATTACAATTTACAAATTGCAATTCTGGCTAGTAAGCCTATTTGCAAAGAACATTAAAATTCATAGTCTGTTCTAAACAAAAAAAATTATTTGCATGCCTATCTCGGAGTGACAACTAATTAGACTAATAAGGAACAAATGAGATCTCCATGGTGGCCATGTCAGGTTACTTACAAGTTTCATCACGGCGCAGATCAGCTGGCAATTTTGCCAGCACGGCATAACGACTAGCCTACGAGACTAATAAAGACGTCTTACAAATCGCACATAAATCGCAGGTCGAGCAACCAACCGTAACTTAGACACCAAATTGTGCTTCAACGTATACACTATCTAATGACTTTCGAGCGGCGCTCGTGTACAATATATAGACAATAATTAGGCTATATTAGGCAATACATTCCCACTGATAGCCTACAAATTTGGGAGAGTCCGATTCGTCTAGAGCCGAATCGTCTAGAATGGTCTAAAACCTAATCGTCTAATTGTAAGTCATCCACAGAGCCCGGTTTGTCTAACTTTTTCGTGTCTATATTGACGTATAAAGGCCGAATCGTCTAATGTCGAATCGTCTAGAATTTTTCAGAACCGAATTGTTTACATGTAGATGATACAGTTTCTTCTAAACTAGTTTTTGAATTACTTGGCGATAGAACGATTACCGTCTTAAAGGCTACAGCAATCTTGAGGGACAAATTATACTCCAAAGTGCACTTAATTATGTACTTCTATCAGAGGCTTTATCAGCTCGATATCCTACTTAGCAGTCGTTACTTCAAAGTTTTCGAAGATTAGGCTACTAATTGCTGAATACAATGGCTGAATGACATAACTGGCTTTAATTCTACATATTACACATGACTGGACTAACTCAATTGCCAAAGTTATACGCCTCCAAAGTTGGGCAATGCTTATTGGCCATATACCATGTATTGGCCCAACACTAGTTATGTTAGAAGTACATTAAACGGCCCTTCTCATTAGCTGTATATGCTGTATCTATTTAATTTATATTTTTTGAGTTGTGTTCTATTAATAATAGAACACAACTCATATGTTCTTCTACCGTGAGGTGAATAAAGTTCTATATATTAGACGATTCGGTCCCAATATCTTTAGACAAATCGGTTTAGACGAATCGGGCTGACACCTACAAATTACACGCCTATGTAATCTAAATAATTAATTTTAAAATAATTACAACGAATAAACAACAGCTGTGTTCTGTAACCAGTGACGCCAGCGTGACCAGAGCGGCAGATCAAAAAACCGAAAATTATATACTTTGTCAATGACAACAAAATAAAATAATAAAACAATGCAAATTAATGACGCTCATTGGGCTCATTGGGTTGAATAATTAAGAAGTCTCCTCCAAGATCTAATTTCTAACTCCTAGTTAAAATGATCATTGTGGCCCAAACATGTCGACTTTGATTCACCGTTGATTAACCGTTGATTTACCGCTGATTTACCGTTGCATTACAGTTGATAAACGGTTCATTTACCTTTAGTTTGTATCAATTTACCGTTGATTAACCGTTGATTAATCGTTGATTTACCATTGATTTACCGTTGATTTACCATTGATTTGCCGATGACTTACTGTTGATTTGCATTAATGTTCCGTTGATATATCGTTTATGTTCCCTACCGTTGATTTACCGCTAATTTACCGTTGATTGACCCTTGATTCACTGTTTTATTACAGTTGATAAACGGTTAATTTACGTTTAATTTGCATTCATTTACCATTGATTTACCGTTGATTCAACGTTGATTTGCCATTGATTTATTGTTGAATTACAGTTGAATTGCCATTCATAATTGGGCTTTTCAATTTTTGTTCTAAGAACGGATTTAATATTTTTTTTTAAAGCACAAAACGCATGAGCCTCAAAAAAGCAACATATTGGTTATTAAATTAGCGTCTGAGTGGTTGCGGATCCATGGTGGATGTGACTAACCCATACTGTAATGCTGTAGCACGCGTTTACATGCAAATATTCTTCTCCTGCATCGCTCTACACTCCACAGTCTTGGATGGCCTATCCTTCTGTGGCCCAGCGCCGGCGCCCCACTCCACCCCTCCAGCCGCCTCCATTCATGTAGCTGCCACTGAGCACTCGAGACTCTACTCGCTACGTCATTCGTTGTCATGGCAATGGAACTGCGCCCAGTCTGCTCGTGACGGGAATTACGCTGCAATGGGTCTAAGCCAATTACAGTAGGCAAGCATAATCGGGTAGATTTCTTTGAAGCATCGGCACCGAAAAGAGGCGCAATATGGGCCTATAGAAGCAGTCGCTTTGGTTGTTCATTTGGAAGTGTGTTTGATTTTTCTCTAGAATAAAAATACGGGTTTTTCTCTAGAATAAAAATACGAGTTTTTCTCTAGAATATAAATACAAGTTTTTCTCTAGAATATAAAGACGAATTTTTCTCTAGAATATAAATACGAGTTTTTCTCTAGAATATAAATACAAGTTTTTCTCTAGAATATAAGTACGAGTTTTTTTCTAGAATATAAATACGAGCTTTTCTCTAGAATATAATACCAGTTTTTCTCTAGAATATAAGTACGAGTTTTTTTCTAGACTATAAATACGAGCTTTTCTCTAGAATATAAATACCAGTTTTTCTCTAGAATATAAATACCAGTTTTTCTCTAGAATGTAAATACGAGTAGACCTGTTAGCCTATCAGGGGCAATTAGATTATTTTAACGGGCGAATTATCAGAAAGCAATAGGCCTAAAAGTCGCCTAATCACTGTGTTCGCGACAATCTATCAGTCCGAACAAATTTAGGTGGATCCAAAAGAAATTACATATAATATTCTGGGTTGAAGCCCGCCGTGTGTACTAAAAAAGCTCGGCAACCGAGGAGATCAAAAGGAAGTTTCAAAATATTGAAACATCCTAATATTTACGCTGAACGCAACCTAAAACAGCGTTCTTCAACATGCGGCCCGCCGATGCCCGCCATGCGGCCCGCGGCCACAGGCCAAGATACGTGGTTATTACAAGCTATATTTTCGCCTTTGCCTTTTGAAAAGTGGCTACCAATATTGAGTAAGTCAATACTCTGAAACCAGAAACTTGTGAGCGAGCAGCAATTTTTTATTTTTTACGTAGTCTGTTGCACTTCTCCCGCACCTACGATTCAAGCAAATGATGTTTTTCCATCTCCGTTTGCATGACATAT
>JAQIWG010006901.1:0-12847 GCA_034695025.1 Chamaedrilus cognettii
ACAGAGTTGAGTTCTAAATTACGATCACACCGAGAACGTGGTAACGACGCACCTAATTCTAGGCCCAATTTGAATGGCAGGCCTCGATCATTGTTCAAATCACCATTCAGCAAATTATATACATCTTTATTTCACCAGCGAAGTGAGCGACAAAGTACCACGCCACGGACAATTAAACACAATCTCATGAGCAGATGCTAAGTCTAAACAAGCGTTTAATTCAATACACCTGGCTATCAATTTAAATCGTAGTTTAGATAAAGTTGAGGCATGTTCCTCAAGTGAATTTTCTGCGTCTCTTTATAATTTATAATTTGTCAAGGCACGGTAGTTATTCGATACTGGCATACCATCCATGAAATTGTAAAAGTTGCGAATTTCTTAATCCGCGATTAGGTAAAACTATTTGAAAGAAGAAAAAATAAGTTCATCCAACGTAAGGCGTAGGCCAGCTACATCGCGCAACGTCTGTTTCATAACGCGTCTAGGCCAAGGCTTAACAAAATCAGTTCAGAACACGTAATTCGGTTGAAATGGTAATTTTATAATTGAGACGATCATTTCACTAGCGACGAATCGAATCACAATAGCCTAATAGAATCACATTACGATACAATATTTACATCCAAAATATGTCGCTTGGAAGGACGGATAATAAGAAAATTGCAAAACGCTGCTACGACTAGCATTATGGAATGGAAATGGAATGGAGAGCAATGGCATTGCCTTGCAGTCTTGTTAGATTAATGATCGCTGTCATTATCACGCGTCATTGCGCGAGCATAATCCGGTGCCTTCAAATAGAAGCTTCAAGATCCTTGAAACATTTGGCGCGAGTAAAACACAAATTTCATTGAAATTACATGATCAGTATCATCGGTGGAAAAACAAATCGTAGTCCAGACAGTATACACCTTAATTACTAATTATTTTCATATACCGAAATAATTACAAACAATTTATGTCAACGGAAGAAATTGCAACGCGCTTAATTAAAAATAACGACGATGACATTATGTGAGAAAACAAATCGAAGATGAAGCAAAAAACCACAGCGAACGATGAAAGGCATTGTCGCCTAAAACAGAGAGATTTGGGTGAATCAACTGCACATAAGATATTGAAATAATCGACAACGTTTTACTGTGCTATCATGCATGAAGCTCAAGACTAATGTGACACTTTAAGTGCACGAGGACCCGTTTGACATTCATCAAATCATACAGATTTAAGAAAAAAATAACTAAAATAGAATTCAACAATTAATTGTTGTATCTCAACTTCAATGCTTTAATACATCAATACTTCTTTAATTGCTTTTTGGTATGTAGTACAATTAAATAAATAACAGCAGTCGCAACAAACACTAAATACAATTCAAAGATAGACATGGTTCGTGCAGAAATGAATTAGCACAAAAACGCGTCAAAAACAAACATTGCACAAAGATGGTGAAAACTTTTACGTTAATAAGGCAGTGAACAAGGCAGGAAACAAATGAAGCTTTCAAAGCTCCCAACAAAGCAAAAACAACTAAGAATGCAGTTTGTACACAAAGGAAACCATAACAGAGACAAGGTCATCAGATTCCCCGATTTAAAAAAGATTTTCATGCACAATATAATATAGAATGTTATTTTGCCTGCTCTTTTTCTCTTTTAGTACTATTGGTAGCTGCATTGATGTGAATTTGTTACAGTTTTTACCCTTTGTTAGAAAATGTACCGACACTTTCAAATCATTATTTTATCCGTGACTATATCAAACATCCAGTACGTACAGTACGTACAAATTTATTCCCATTTAACATAGACAATATTCTTAGGCGATAACGGAGAGAATGTCATATGAATTAGGAAGTACGAATTAGGGAATTCCATCGCCTCCTTAATTAGATTCATTTTCGAGTTAATTGTTTCCTCCCCTTGAAGGCCTCTCATGCTGCTCCTCGAGTGCTCTTTTGGCGTCAGGGCACGCGGGTTTTTGTGTCCATGATTGCAACGTCCTACCCCTGCCTGGTCGAAGAAAATGGCCACTAGACCATGCCATTGTGATAAGAGACCAATAAAATTATAGTAGATTCGTAAATCAATCTCTTTGTGATGTCATCAATATGATCAACGTATCATCGACGAACAATTTTTGCAGGCTTCTGACCCTTAGTGGACACTGGCAGATTGGATCTGAAGAGATAATCGTTGAGTTTTGTTTGTGGAGCTTTTGCGGCCACCGCCTGTTGCTTGATTCTCAGAATCTCCTCCTTGTATCTGAAACATCAATAGCCAACTTAAACTGTAATAGCAGGTATGTTTTTATCTCTAGTCCACTCACTGGTTAAAGTGTAAACTGCAGGGCCCCAGATCTCTCATAGTTTGTCCCAGGTGCGATCCGGATCGCCCCAGGTGCGATCCGGTGCGATCTGGCTGACTTTTTCACAGAAAGTGAGGTGCCGGATCGCATGCATAGGAATTTCAATCCGCTCGGATCTGCTATCTGGGCCGATCCGGCCCACTTTTTTGGTGAACCACTGCTTTTTGGTGAATTTAAAATATATACACTTTATTCAATGAATCATTCGCAATCCAATCGATCACGTCCCAATGTGGGAGAAATTTCTCAAATAATGCACCTGCATTCGAGATGGGAGTCAACCATTACGAAAGTAGAAAAAAGTAGGCTCACACATTAGCATAGGCAACTTTGCATTGACGTGGCATTGCCAGCATAGAGGAGTTAAATTAAAAGTCTTAAGGCTTGCGGTGATCACCATCCACTCATCCCACAAACCATCATTTGTGTGTCTCACGCCCCGTGTGTCACACGAATGATGAAAAGTTGGTCATCTGAATGGACCATTCGAATGACGCGCATGCGAGTCATTTGTGTGATGAAAACGATCACACAACCAATCAGAGCGCGCGGACGCTACTGTCAATCACGTGATTCAAAAAAACGGCGGCATGGCGGCCGTTGCGTTTATTGATCGATTGAACTTTTCAAACATTTAATGCATAAAACTGAGATGAAGGAACGCGAGATAATGGCATTGATAGTGAAGATGGAGGCCTGCTGTAATTAATAACACTCAATATTTGATCGCGTATTGATCATAAAGCAAAAAATAAGCCATTAACGCTGCATCTTAGTCCGTGTGATGGAATTTGTAGGGTGCCCGGTAATCGTTTTTTGCATCTCGCGTGTGATACACGTGTGACACACAAATAATGGTTTGTGTGATGAATGAATGGTGGTCACCAAAAGCCTTTACGCGTCTCGCATACAGGTAGCTAGCCTCCTCGGCCTACCTGTGCTTCAATGGAAAATTTATCCCATATTATAGCGTTATCGGTAGGTTCGCCGAATCATTTTTAATCGTATAAGTGTTCACCGAGACCTGTCTAGATGAGAGTCGATGTACGCCTGCAGCTCCTTCACCTCCTGCTGCAGCATGGCGTTCTGACTCAACAGCTCCGCACGCTCCTTCTCCAGCTCCTCCTGCGTGCCAGACGTGAACTCTCGCAGCTGCTGGCGCAGCTGGAACCACTTCTCGTTCTCCTTGCTCGACCTGGCGCACGGCAGTCACTCAGTGACAGCAGTTTTTGTTCTGTTTTTTGTAGTTTAGTGACCGTGTGTAGCACACAAGGGCTATATACAGTCCAGTTCTGTGCAAAAGAGCCCGCACAGAACCGCTCCCACTTCTTCAGTCGCCTTTTACGACTCAGCCGAGAATCTCTGGGCTGCAAGCCAATTCTTTGTTCCCTGGCCTGCAGGGGGCAGTGACAGCAGTGGCGGTTCTATGGTTGTACGGGGAAGGGGGGGGGGGAGCAGGGGGGGGCTTAGAGGGTTTCAAGCCCCACCAGATGATTTAAGCCAAATCCATTTAAGTCAAAATTGACGATCCAAGACAAGGGTTTGGGGTGTCCAAATTATCCTGGCTTGCTGGGGCCTGCTGGGGGATTGAGTCCTGAGTCCTCTCAAGCCCCCCCAGTTGTGAAAGGCTGGAACCGCTGCTGAGTGAGAGAATCAGTTTGAGGTTAATTTAGAATTAATTTTGAACCTATAATCAAGCTGCTACTGCTGCATTTCTCTTTTGTTTTTTTCTGTTTGTCTGTTATGTTTGCATGTTTGACTGCCTTCGTGGCATAACAAAGATATAATTATGTTCCATTTGTTTAAAGAGCAAAGTTTGTTGGAGTATATTTGACGATTGAAATCACAGTACTTTTACATTTTAGTTTACAAGTATATATAATGCCCATGAATATTGAATATCCCCGAAGTCCCTTGTTTTCGTGTGAATTTTCAAATGTAATGGACGATGATTATCAGCTGGCGACACTTGTGTGTTTAACAGTCTTGCTGAAGGGCCTGTAACGCCTTGGTTTCATAGTTGCCTGCATCAGGACTTGAACCCCCAGGTCTCTGGACTCTTTGTCCGATGCCTAACCACTACACCACAGCGCCTCACTATTATTATCGAACATACTATTTACATATTTGACTTTGAGGTTAAGTTTAGAACAGAACAGGGCCAGGATAGGCTTAACTGAAATAATAAACGTAGCACGTCTGTTTTAAAGAAACTGCTTACATGAAGTCAGAAAGGTCAGGATCTACACCTCTACGTTCGTTCATTCGCAGCTATAGACACAGAAAAATGCACACTTCTTAACATCTTAACAACAAACTTAAATATATTATTTTAAAAAGTCATCAGAGATAACATGATGCTTGCTAAATCGTAATCATAAAATTTGATATTCACGAAGAATTGCCATCATCATAGAAACGAGATGCCCACACAAAAAATGAATTTGAGGCATCGCTATGTACATCATTACTTTACTTGTGCAATGCAGTAAGTGAAGTAATGAGGATCTGACCTCAGCATTTAATTATTTTCATTGCATTTAAAAGAAGATAGAGAAGTAGTTTAATCACAAACATATGAAGAACAGGTAGTCTAACTTCACTGTATCATGAACAAAAATGAAACCATCTAGAAAGAAGAAGACTGATAAACGCATGCGCACAGCCTCGGTCTGAGCCGTGACAGAAGTGTATGCATCAATCTGTCTTCAAACCAGCACCGAAACAACAACAAAAAGAAGCAACAAGTAACACAAGAGGCGATCAAAGAAGTAGACCTGCAATCCTTCGGATCACGCATCAGTATGGCTAAACTTCACTGGTGTTCGAGATGCGTGAAACTTCAAATTGAACTCCTCGGTGCTAGCAATAGCACACGCTTCAAAGTTTCCCCATGCGTGATCAGAAGGATCGCCGGTAGACTTACTCACATGCTCAACGCCTTGGCCTCGGTCTGCGCCTGAGAGAGCAGTGTTAGGCCTCTATCTTCAAATAAGCAGCACAACAAAAAAAAATGTGCAGGCAATTAATCTAAGAGCCAGTCAAAGAAGTCAAATAACTAGTCATACTCGTATGCGCAGTGCCTCGGCTTCAGTCTGCGCCTGAGACAGGAGCGTATGAAGACGATCCATCTCGCGCTGCTGACGTGAGGCGAGTTCGTTGTCGCTCATGTGAAGGTTCTGTTCGCTCAGTCCAAGGTCGATCATGTTCAGGCCCGCCATCTCCACCTGCTGCCTCAGTTCACTGCAACACAGTCTTCTTCTTATTCTTCTTATTCTTCTTTTTATGTATGAGTCAAATAGCACCGTGCAAATGAGTCAGTGCAGCGTGCAATGTAGGGCTGAAGAGTTAATTAACTAATCGCCCTTTTGTCGTCCGTTCTGCTGTGTATTTTTCACACACGTTTAGACCACTTGCGCCCTGGTGAAGACTGCTGGGTTTTTACGGCCGGATGCTCACTTTATTTGCTTATTTGGTCTACTCAAAACTCCACAGCTAATAAAAAGTTTTACAAGGCTCAACTATCGCAGCGATTCACGCTGCCAACCCGTATATACCCAAAATATCACAACATATTATTATAATCATTAAAACAATATTACTAATTGGTTTCAAGTTGGTTTCAGCATGCAATAACGTCAACAGGAACCTATATACCACTATATAGCCACATAACCATGCTCATGATATAACCTGTATGCGACGAGCAGTTCTTCATGACGTCGTATGACGTCACGCATGCGCTCCTTGTAGCTCTGCGCCGCGGTGCTCAGCTGTTCCTCGCGCGAGCGGTGCACGGCCTTCAGATCCGCCAGCATGGAGTCGGTGTAGCGCTTCATCTCCCCCCGCTCCACGCCCCCGCCCCGCCTGCGCTGTGCCCCCTCCCCCACCACAGCCGCACGATAAGCCTTGTCCACCGAATTCTGTGACAGGAAATAAAACAAAAGAAATAAGAAGAGGTGTCAGCGAGAAACTTGTTGTTTCTAAACGTTAAATCCATGGTTGCTTTCAGATTTAAAGGCACATATTTTTCTCAGATATAAAGGCATGCATATTTCCATCATAGATATTTTTATTCCCCTGACGAGACATATGGGGGAACCGATCCAGCTATTCTACACTCTTTCTTCTACCTCTGTGACTTTGGTTTAGAACTTTAGATTATTGATAGAGAACAACAGAGACAGCGAGAATTGACAGAGAACGAAGGAACTCGATGACGTCCTTGGAAGTCGAAATGGACTCTAAACGCATTCATATTATTACAATTAATATGAAACATAAGAAATGAAACAGTTAATTTAGGCTAGCAAAAGAACTTCAATCCTGGGATGCACATAAATATCCCAAGATTCTGGGTTTTTATTACCGCTTTTTCACTAGATCATATCTCATAGCTTGTAACATACACTGCCATTTTTTTTGCATTTAGTGGTTATAAAGTATAACCAATGCTTAAAGGCTAGAAAAAAAGTTTCACTTTTGGGACTTATCAAAATTTCAAGGTTCTGAGTTTTTATGCCGCTTTTTCACTAAATTATATCTTGCAGCTTGTAACATTCTGTTGTATGTCAGACTGTTACTGCCATTTCTTTGGCATTAAATGGGAATTAAATATGACATATGATTAAAGGCTAGCAAAAGTTTCATTATTGGGATGCATATAAAAAATCCCAAGGTTCTGGGTTTTATTGCCGCTTTTTCACTAGACCCTATCTAGTAGTTTGCAGCATGCACTGCCATTTTTATTGTATTTAATCAAATAAACGTTTAAAAATAATAATTCTTCCGTAACATTTTTCGTAGCGTTTTCCGTAACGTTTTCCACAACGCTTTTCCATAACTTTTTCCGTAACGGTCTTCTGAAATCAGAAATATTGATAAAATTTGATATACAGTGTTAATATAAACTTGCATTTCATAGTGTGAGTTTCCACCGACATTTTGGATTTCTTGTTTTACAAACCCATCAATCAGGACGCGCAAACCACTCTTAAATCTTGATTATGCGATGGTTCATGCAAGCTGATTAGTCAGTCAATAATTTGATCTCAATCTTGAGTTCAACAAGCATTCATGCAATGCAATACTAGATCTATTTATCGCAAAAATAAAAAGAATCGTCACATAATTACACAATGTTCACACGATGAGGACTCACTGAATGCATGCGCGAGCGGGAAACAGACAAGCCTCTAAGTCCCATATCAGTCAAGCACTTGTCAACAGAAATGGGAAGGTAAAAAATTTAAAGCACGAACAGCGATGTCGTTGACGTATCTGTTGAGTCTGCCGCTGAACTCTTCGTACATTGTCTTCAGCTTGTGCTGTGCACGGTTGAACTGGGTCTCAAGTTGAGTCCGGTCGTTACGAACTGTTATCAGTTGCTGTATCAAAACAACATCATAATTATAAGCTTTATAAACAAAAAAAATAAATGCCCTTTTGACTCAATTTATAGCCGGATTTTGGTGGGGGTTTTTGCCATTTTTTATAAAAACTGACTATGTGAATTCTTTTATTTCTTTTTTAATCAATACAACGATATAGATGTAATAGCTTTATGAAAGCAAAAGCTAACCACCTTCTTTGATGCGGTTCTTTGCGCGTCTATATTTTAAAATGAGTACCGGGTGCCAGAGTGTCGAGTTCTACCGTGTGTGCGCTGTGGTGTGGTGGTCAAGATGTCGAAAGCGGGTCCAGAGGACAAGGGTTCAAGTCCCCGTGCAGGCAACTATGAAACCATGCATTTTTATTATTAAAGGCCCTTCAGCAAGGCTGTTAAGCGCACAAGTGTCGCTAGCTGATAATCACCATCCAGTATAATTTATTATTCTGGCCATAGCGACAGGAAGCGCATGCGCCCATAAAAACCCGGCTCCAATACAAACGTCAAACCCGTGTCGACATGGGCGCAGCATTGTAGGCTACGGCTTTATAGGCTCGCCCGTTGCGCATTAGAATGGACGTCAATAATTATGATTATTATTATTAGCGGTATTATGATCTTATAAACTGACCTTAAATCTTACATCATAGACTCACAGCATTGAGTTCAGAGATGGTCTTCTGTCGCTCTCGCAGTAAATTTCTGTTTTCTGCCAATTCTTTCACCTGCTGGCCGCTGGAATATATTCAATAATTTGCGGATAAGTCGAATGATGAATATATTTTATTTTAAAACAGAACGTTAACAACACAAGCACTCAAAGCATTCGCAATACTGTCCGTACATAAAGCGCCTCAGAAATTTTTGTAGGGTTTGGAATAAAATCTGAATAATACGCTTGTCAGGGAATAAAATCCGTCAGATTACTTGGAAGAGAAAAAACCATTGATGTGGGCTTGACAATTTTCAACAATACCACAGTAGTAAGAGCAGGCTCGCAATATTGATCGATAAATTTTTTTTATAATACAATGGTATGCACTATATCTAAAAATGCACTAAATAATGCCATGAATGCAAGACCAGTAATTCATAATGTGAATAGACAAAACAGGGCCGTAGGCTAAACGTTACTTCATTGGGGATTATTTTTTTTTCTTTCGTGCAAAACTAGCAAAGAAGGGGCAAGGAGAAAACTGACGGAGATTTTTGAAGCACAATTTACAGTGATTATCGTTCTTACAGTTCAAGGCCTTACATTTACGATCATTCAAGGGGAGTTCAAAGTCAAAAGCACAAATTTCTCTGTTATCCATTTCGGAGGACGTTTGAACCCCAAAAACCCTTCCCAGTCAGCAACCCTTCAGCAAAATCAGCGCAGACATACACTCACATCCTTTCATGAAGCTCATTCAACTCCACATCGTGGTCCTGTTTCATTCTCGCCAGCTCATTTCTCAGTCGGTTCGAATCTCCCAGCAGCTACATGAGCACATAGCAAAAACAGCTGCTTCCATAACACGATACAAATCTGTCACTATTACACGCAAAGGCAGTCATTAACAGCAATAAAAATGGCGATAAGCTACTCATGAATTTAAAATATAAATTCAACAGATTTTGTCATTAATCAGTGCATCAGTAGCTAACTATGCTTTTAACAAATTTTTGAGCGATCCAATTACTGATGTCGAAGCATAGATGCTCAAATCAAACTCTGGACACGCTATAGTTTAAAATCTAGCTATTAAAAACATTCGTAGAACGTTGCGAACAAATAAAAAAAAATATGAGTTCAACGGTTTTAGAGTAATATTGAAACCTAGGCATAATGGTGCTTTAAAAGTATCCGTCAATTTTTGTTACATGAGCCGTTTTCTGCCGCAGCATCCACAAATCAATTTCTGCCGCAGCATCCACAAATCAATTTCTGCCGCAGCATCCACAAATCAATTTCTGCCGCAGCATCCACACATCAATGACTTGATTTGAGAATCACCTGAGTGTCAAAATGTTCTCTGGTCGGGTCCGGATTGTTATCGGGATTGACCGGATGAACGGCGATAGCCTTGATGCGTCTCAGTTGGTTCTCCACTGGCGCATTACCCTTCTCGATGATGTTGAGCACGTTGACAACTTCTTCGCTCAACAGGTTACTCCGATCGATCTAAACCCAACCAAATCTGACATACTGGGTATATGAAATTTACCGACAATAGAAGTTATTAATAAGTTGAATTGCATGAAAATCTTGACATTTAGTAAAAAGCAAAAAGATGTGCTTGCTTCTTTTGCTTTGTTGACATTTCACAAAATTGTATAAAGTTATTTTTTCAGCGAGCATGGTGTCACGTTTAGTGAAAGAAAACTTCTGGATTTCTAGCAATTTCAGTCATTGTTTGCGGAAATAAAACCATGTATTAATAATTTGTTTAAATCCTAAGAATCTAGGGATGTATTATTTGGGTCCACAGGTATCACTGATCATTAACCCTTCAAATGCCCTGCTTAATTTTGAAAGCAAACTGCTAAACGTCATCTTATTTTCTCAAAAACGTAAATTTTGGACAGTTTTAAGTTTTCGAGTTGGTGGGGGGGGGGGGAGTTTTTTTATTTGATTTAATTCGATTTTTTCCTTATTTTATTTCATGCATTCTGAAGAAGCTAACAAAGGCATTTAAAATTCAAAATTCTGCACTACTAAAATGTATGTATGTATGTATATATTGCACTTGTAACGCACCAAAAATATGGCACGCAAACGGAGATGGAAAAACATCATTTGCTTGAATCGTGCATGTGGGACAAGTGCAGCAGACTACATACAGAAATGACGCGAGGCACAGGGAGTACAATAGCACTGTGCCTCTGCACTGGTGTGGAGCTTGAAACAGGTTAAGAAACCCCCTCACCTCTTCCTTAAGTTGCTTGCTCAGCGCCTCCTTGGCGCCCTTCAGAGCGACGTATCGGTCCGCCAGAGTCTTGTACTCCCGCTCCAACCCCCTCAGCTGCTCCAGCTGCCCTCCGGCCTCGCGCAGTGCACGGTTCCGCTGCTCCTACCGCGAGAAAGAAGAAGAAAGAAAAACTAGTTGGCTATAGTTACAATGAAGATGTAATTGACCCATGCCAGAAAAACATCACAAGCATTTGAGATCGTCTCTCTGCACCTGCACCATGTCTCTCGCCACTCCCAAAATCGGATGTAATGCATTCTATGATTAGTTGCAATGTATCACGATTCATGAATGGTGCATCAGTAACTATTCTCAAATCTGGACCAATCAATGAGCGTCTTACCTAATCAGGTGTATTAGCTTAGGCCTAGCCTACTTTTCTTGTCGTGATGGGGCAAAATTGAATAGCAAATAAATTCTCTATTTTATAAAACAAAAGAACCTCGGTGTCTGCGAGACTTTGCTTGAGGAGGATGATTTCATTGGACATGGCGAACACGGAGGCTTCGTTGTCCTCCATCAGTCGGTTGTTTTCTATCTGGGTGTCGACCAGTATCTTGGACAGCTGCGCACAACGAGAACATGTTAAGATGCAGTTACATCACATCTTACCTCTTCCCGAAAGATCTTCTCGCCATCTGCGTCAAAATATGCAATACATGTGCCGCTGCGGTTTTCCGAGAACATGATTAGAAAATCTCATATGTAGAAGTATAAAATTGACTAAAAACACTGTTTACTGTAGAAATATTAAATCGTAACATCTTAGAAAGATCAAAGTTAAGTTTAACATCAGAAAGGCACAAGATAGTTCAAATATTTATAAATTGAAACCAATATCCATAATCCAATTTATTAACAGCAAACTGTCAATTTTTAATTTAAACATGAAATATACAATAGCGTAAAGTGAAAAGCCACCTGTAGTTTCTCCTGTTCGGTGAGGAGAAGCTGGGAGGAGAGATCGGTCTTGGACAGGGCAAGGCTTCCATAGCGGAGCTCAATCTGATTCTGCTTGTCCAACAGCTGCTCGTTCCGGTCTCTCAGCATCAGCTGAGCAAGCAAAAACCATCCCAAAGAAGCTAAGTGTTTGGTCAGCTACTTCAAAAAAAACTTAGGATGTCAAAAACATTTAAAATTATTTTTTGGCCATTGCGGATTTGTGGGTCGACTTCGAACTCCAAAATCCTCTCTAGTCTACGGCATAAGTCAGGTCTGAAGAGGTTTAAATATAATAGATACTACTAACAGTGCATCAAAAATCAATCTTAACAGTGCGATAATAATACTCGCATAAAAATTTATGTTAAGCAATAGTAATTAATGAGCATAATCCAAGGTTTAGGCTTATGTTCTGCAAATAGTATTGTAGTTAATTTTTTTATCGTCATTCAACGCCAATGATTTAATCTTTATCGTCATGAATTATCGGCCAATGCAGCCTGCTATGTGTCGGAAGTAATCAAATAAATACGAAAATAACTTCACGCAACTATTCATCAGAAGCAATCGATGCAAAAATGATCCAATTTCCCGCATCTACGATTCAAGCAAACGATGTTTTTCCATCTCCGTTTGCATGACATATTCTTGGTGCGTTAAAAGTGCAATATACATACATCCAAGTGGTGTCCAAACTGTTTGTCGGAAGCAACCTAGCTAAATGCACGGAAAAAAAGAGGAAAGTATAATTTTGCCGGTCGTACGTTTTCCGTCTGCAGGTTGTGCACTAGCTGCGGGTCGTAGGGTGACAAACCCGCGTCCTGCGCCACGCCCGGGCCGAGCTGGCGCTGCAGATTCGCTATCTGCGCGCGGTACTGAGTCTGCAGTTTCTGCACCACATAATACCAACATTGTACTGCGTCGGCCGTTTCTGTACCATATAAGAACAACATTGTATTGAATCGGCAGTTTTTTGTAATTACCAGCATTGTACTGAAACAACAGATTCTGGTATATAGCCCTTATTCCTCTGCATCGCTCGAATAAACTATGACCCCTTAAATAATAACCTGTTTCTTTGCATAGTATCTATTTCACTATCATGATATCAGTGCTAAACAGTTCATAACGCTCTCAATATTTTACCAATCTTTTAAGATTTGTTTCAAGAACTATCTCTTGAAGATACTTA
>JAQIWG010006902.1:0-12843 GCA_034695025.1 Chamaedrilus cognettii
CTGGCCCCCCCCGACGCCCCCCCGGCCCCCTTGAGCGAGGAGTGATAGTGTTCGTTAAAGTCGAGTCTGAAGGAGAGGAAGCGCAGACTGGCGTCTGAGTGGCGCGTTAGCATCACCAGGAACTGCTGCACCATGTCCTGCACCGACCAATCACAGTGCAGTGCTCGCAGACACCAACCAATGAGAGCACAGCACAGGTATCAACCAATGAGAGCACAGCACAAATATT
The DNA here is from genome assembly GCA_034695025.1 of Chamaedrilus cognettii. Taxonomy (NCBI): domain Eukaryota; kingdom Metazoa; phylum Annelida; class Clitellata; order Enchytraeida; family Enchytraeidae; genus Chamaedrilus; species Chamaedrilus cognettii. The sequence continues at coordinate 230 of JAQIWG010006902.1, forward strand.
AACCAATGCTCTCATTGGTCATCTCTCACAGTTAGTTCCTGCCCTCCCAGTCATCCCCTACCACTCCTTCTTCTCCCACAGTTAGTACCTACTATCCCCCCCGTCACCCCGAGCAGCAGTAATGACAGTCATCAAAAAATGAGAGCGCAGCACTGACAAACATCGACCAATCAGAGTGCAGCAGCACTAACAGACAACAACCAATCAGAGCGCAGCAACACTGACAAGCATTAACCAATCAAAATGCGGCAGTACTGACAGTCCTTAACCAACGAGAGCACAGCACTGATAAGCATCAACCAATCACAGCGCAGCAGTACTGACAAGCATCAACCAATGAGAGCGCTGGTATGCAGACCTGGTAGGAGGCAGACAGGATGCGCAGCTGGGAGCGTGTGGGGGTGATGACAGTCTCAGTGAAGGCAGCCCTCCTCCCCGCCTCCACCCCCTCCTCGCCCTCCGTCACCCCCCATTCACCCTACACACAGCGATAGACAAGACACAGTGACACACAGAGTGACAACAAACACAGTGAGACACACAGTGACACACAGAGACAACAAACACAGTGAGACACACAGTGACACACAGAGTGAAAACAAGCACAGTGAGACACACAGTGACACACAGAGTGACAACAAACACAGTGAGACACACACAGTGACACACTAGTACCCACTCAGTGGGTACTACCCACTCACCCAGCACACACTGACACAAAAAGCAACACACACAGTGACACACACACAGACACACACAGTGACACAACCTCCCCTCTCACCAATCACCTTACACACAGTGAGACACTAATGCTCGATTTCAGAGACGTACATAGACTCCATTCCACAACTTTCCTTGGCGAGGAAGGGAATTCAATGGCGGCCCATAACTGTCAATCAAAATGCGTTTGTGTAAAGAAGGGATAAAGAAGGGGATGATGAGAGGATAGTTGGCGACTCGCTTGGCATGCAGGAGAGGTCGGGACGCGATCCTAATGCGAGGAGACACAGCTGGTTGATAGAAGGAAGGGAAGAATTGCTCTAGTTGTAGTTGTAGAGAAGAACACGAACGCGACGATGCATTTCTTCTTGCTGCAGTTACATACTCTAAGTCCAAGTTTCAATTTATCAAATAACAATTTTGACCACAGACTAGTAATCTCTTCTGCATAATATAATTTCAACCCCGAGTTCCAGAATCCTTTCACTGGGCTAAACATACCTATTTATAGTGTCTCAGGACTGCCTAGCTAGAGACACAGAAGCACTGGTCGGCTTCTGATTGGTTGCCTCCTTGGCCAATTGCACATCTTGCAATCTGGCCTCTACCTGTCCAGTACATTTCTTTACGTCAATGATTTAAATTAATAATTTTTCAACATGAAAAATTGAAAGCAATATTCTTACACGCCGACATTAACTCTAATATAAAGAATGGTAGTATGGTAAAAAAACTTGAAAACTAATTATTGTCATCTTAAGAGCATGATCTGTAGATGTTGTTGAATGGCAGTTACAGGACACTGTTAAATTCCCTTCCTCACAGAGGAAGATTAGACAGGAGTCAAGGTACATCCCTGGAATCAGACTTTACTCTCATCCATGTACTACACATATCTACCATCTTCCCTGCCTTCTTCACCCTGTTCTTATTTACAGTCATAACTCACTCAGTGTGGCGTGTGTCTGTGTCACTCTACACCACACAAGCTCTCACCTGCTCAGTGTGGCGTGTGTCTGCGTCACTCCACACCACACAAGGTCTCACCTGCTTAGTGCGGCGTGTGTTTGCATCACTCTACACCACGCAAGCTCTCACCTGCTCTGTATGGCGCTTGTTTGAGTCAGTGTATGCACTGCGAGCACTCAACTCAGTCGCGATCGATGCGTACATGCGCTCCTGTATCGACTGAAGGTGAATGATGCGATCAAAGATTGTACGCAACTGAGCAAACACCTCCTGAACAACAACAGCAGCAGCGATCAGCAGCAGCAATCAGCAACCGCAAATCACCAGCTATTTTCAATCATCAGCATCAATGAGCAGCATCGATGGTCAATCCATTGTTACCGAATGCTCATTATGACCTCCCCATGCATTGTTTCAATTAACAGATCAAAGCTTCCACAGTTAACACAGAATCACTGCTCCGCGCTGTTGGAAACATACTCATGCGCTCGAAGGCCCACCAATCTTTCAGTGAGTGACTGACTGACTGACTTGAGTGACTTAGTGACCCATTGGACAACTTGGTGACTCAGAGGGTGACTCAATGAGTGAAGGGCTGAGTGACTCAATGAGTGAAGGGCTGAGTGACTCCATTAGTGACCGGCTGAGTGACTCAATGAGTGACTTAATGAGTGACCAGCTGAGTGACTCAATGAGTGATCGGCTGAATGACTTCATGAGTGACCGGCTAAGTGACTCCATGAGTGATCAGCTGAGTGACTAAATAAGTGACTTGCTCAGTGACTGAATGAGTGATTTGCTGAGTGACTCAATGAATGACTAAATAAGTGGCTCAATGAATGAGTCAGCAAGTGAATTGGTGACTTAATGAGTGACTCAATCAGTCACTGGGTGAGTGACTCGGTGACTGTGTGACTGACGGCGGAGGGAGGGTCGAGCAGACAGCGGGTGGTGATGGTGTCGAGGAATTGTTGGTGAGCGGCGATGATCTGATCAAGGTCTTGCGCGCCCACCACTCGGCGCAGGAGCTCATCCCACGAGCACTCCAACACCTGCACAAACACCACACCAACACTGCACCAACACCTCACCAACACCACTCGAACACCGCATGAACACCTCACCAACATTTCCCACCACCCCGTGCACAGCTCGTCCCACGAGCACTCCAAACCCTGCACCAACACAGCACAAACACTGCATCAACACCGCATCAACATTGCAATAACACCGGCACCAACGCCGAACCAACATAGCACCAAGATAGCACCAACTAACTAACTGCACCAAAACTAAGAACTTACTAACAACTAACTGCACCAACAAAGCACCAACATCTGCATCGACACTCAACCAACACCTGTGCGCTCACCTGCACCAACACTGCACCAAAACCGCACACCAATACTGCAATACCTGCACCAACACTCCAGCACCTGCACTGACACCTGCGCCAACACTGCACCAACACTTGCGTCAATACCTACACCAACACCTACACTTAATCCAGCTTAAGAGACTTTGTTGTTTATGTAAGCAGGACGTGTTAAAGAAATTGATGGAGTAGCGTGGAGAAAGCATGGATAAAAGGATAAATGACAAGAAAAGGATTAGATTCAAGTGAAAGCAGGGAGACTGACCTCAAAGTTAATGTAGTACTGGATCTGTTGAACGAAATGAAGCATCTCACTGACGATCAAGTGAACCTGGTGCAGCATTGGCATCACCTCTGCGCACCACAGCACCATGTGTGTACACCACCGCACAGCACTAAGTGTGTACACCACCACACAGCATCATGTGTGTACACCACCACACACACACACGCCATCACCTCTGTGCACACAATAAAGCTAAATAATAACTGTGCACGAGGATATATTCTGAGTGAAGTAGTGAGTGAGTGAATGAAGAAGTGAGTGAGTGAATGAAGTAGTGAGTGAGTGAAGTAGTGGGTGAGTAAGTGAGTGAGTGAGTGAGACCGGGCAGGGCGCGCAGGGTCTTGGCGTGGGAGATCTGCTCCTTCCAGCTGAGCGCGAGGATGTACTCCATGCGCTTGGCGCGCCACAGAAAGTTGAAGACGCGCAGGTAGACCCGCATCGATTCTGTCGTGAACACCGTGCGGATGTGACCCGACACGTGGTACTCAAGGCTAAACACGTCCCAGCCCGTGTCACCGTGTGATAGCTGTGACACACACAGCGTGACAGATGTGACACACAGAGCAGGACAGCTGTCACACACACAGCGTGACACGTGATACTCGAGACTGAACATGTCCCAGCCTGTGGTCTCTGTGTGACAGCTGTCCCACACACACACACACACAATGTGACAGCTGTCACACACACACACAATGTGACATCTGTCACACACAGCTTGACAGCTGTCACACGCACACAGCATGGCAGCTGTGATACACACAGCATGACAGCTGTCACGCATACAATGTGATACCCCCGCCGGCTCTAGATCCCACTGTTTTCTGAAGCAGCAGTATACTCAATCGACCGCAAAACATCAAAAAGGGTCAAAAAATTTGAAATTATAAAACTGTTCAAAATGTATACAGAGTGCGGCATAAAAAAATAGTTCCCCTAGCGAATTCGCGATAACTCAGTCAAAACGGATATTTTTGCCTTATCTTTTCAGCGAGTGTAGTTAAGATAATTTGGCACAAGTTCTGAAAATTTCACTTGAAAATCTGCTGGCATTCAAAAGTTATGAAACTTTTTTACCAAGAAAAGTTTTAAAATCGTTTTAACTAACACAGCCTGCAAAAAGCATTTTGATGCTGCTAATCTCCGAAATTCGTCGCTAAACTGGCAGAACCTATTTTGCAGAACTACCATACATGGGGCGGGGGTGATGCATGTAAAGCTGACTGAGGACTGCCAGAACGTTGTGCCGCCCGCATTCATCTTTCAACAAGACGACGCACCAGATCATGCTCATCCCAGTCGCAGGAATGGCTTCATTGTTACTGCCCAGACTTCATCAACAAAGATGAATGGCCTCCGAACTCTCCAGATCTAAATCCGCTTGACTCTCATGTCTGGGGAGCAATACTTGAAAGGTCTCGGACACACAGGCCAAAGCCAATGGACAAGGCAGAACTCAAGACGATACTGGAGGCGATCTGGACTGACCTGCCGCAGGCACCATCGACAAAGCTGTCCTTGCCTTCAGGAAAAGGCTCAAGGCCTGCATCAGCGCAGACGGTGGCCACTTTGAATATCAGTTTTAGTTAGCCAGCGAAAATCAGCCCTTTTCAGGGCCACCAAATTATCCAAAGGAAATCAAAGCGCTCCGTTACTGAGATGCTATTTTGTAACGTCAAAAACTCAAGCCGCTTTAACATGTGGTTGATTTCATTTTTCAATTTTTTTGCAAGAACTTTCAGAACTTTTGAACGCATTCATGTTTTCACTATAAATTTGGGGACCTTGTGACAAATTATCTCAGCTACAATCCCTGAAAATTGCAGGAAAATATATTGACTTTTGGCCGAGTTATCGCGAATTGGCTAGGGGGGTATTTTTTTATGCCGCAGTCTGTATATGCTTCATAAATAATTTTACATTATAAAATGGACATTTCGACAATTGCCTCATCACCGGGCATTACCATAACGTTACTGATTACTGTTACTACCGGTAACATCAGCACCGGTACCGCTGATCGCACACTTCTAGTTCCCACCTCGAGCAAGCGCACGTCCAGTCGGCGCAGGATGTCCGCGTCGTCGTACTGCGCGTTGGTCGCGCGTATGGCAGTCTCGAGGATACCCGTCAGGTTGTGCAGGAAGAGCTTCTCCGCAGGCTTTGCAAGGTCCTCTCTACACACATACAGACAGACACATGCACACACACAGCTAGAGGGACGTCCAGCAGCACTGCAGTCTTCGCTAGGTCCTCCCTACACACATACACAGACATGCACACAGACAGCTAGAGTGATATCCAGCAGCGCTAGACTCACATCTAGAGGGACACCTGGCAACACTGCAGGCTTCGCCAGGTCCTCCCTACACACACATACTCACAGCTAGAGGGACATTCAGCAGCACTAGGCACACATCCAGAGAAACACCCAGCAGCAGACTTGACTGGGTCCTCTTCACAAACACACACACACAGACAGACATCCAGCAGCACTAGACAGTCAGCCAGACTCCAGAGGGACAACTAGCAGCACTGGACAGGCATCTGAAGGAATATCCAGCAGCACTAGACAGACATCTAGAGCAAACTCTAGCAGCACAAGAGGTATGTCTAGTTTAGGCAGCACTGCAAGCCATATCCTCTTTACACACCCATCACAATGCAAAAGCTCACTGGCCTCATATAATGCCTTCGCCTTCTATCTTTACGCTACAGATACAAGCCAAGCCTTGAATTATTTACAACAATGATCAACATTGTACACCCATCAAACTAAACTTAATTTAATCCAGTAGTACAGAGAAACCATTTTTACATTTGAAGAATTTCTTAGATAAAACAATGCACACAATAGCAGTGTGAGAGGCAGCACATAAGAAGCGGGTAACTGACATATTACATTAGATCTATCACACAAGGCACTGCACGCACAGGTGGACAATACCTGCAGTACAGGCAGAACCTAAAACAAGCAGCCAAGCTTCAATACTGCTGGTTATAGCTGCCAACTAAAACCGAAAAAAATCAGTTACCACACTTTCTTCTAGAATGCTATAAGTAGAAGTTGAGTTAGCATAGAATTCAACAAGAGACTTCAGCGTTTTATCAAGTAACTAAATCACTTCCAAGATCATTATAGAAACTATAGACACTAACATGAAATTGCATTCATACGCAACGAAAGAAATTGTGTTTAGAAAAATCTTAGTGCAAGCGCACTTCCTAAACAAATTTTTCTCGGATATATGTTATTGATTAAAATGTGAAAAAAATTCATGGTAGCATTCAGTAGCCAGGGTAGCAATCACAAATTGTATCTGTTTCTAACATAGGAGGCAGGTAACTGAAAAAGACACTTGTGTTGCTATCGTCGACGTTCATCTGCAATATTGGCGACATTTATCCATCGACATACATCCCCACAATTCTACAATGCTTCAATTTTACAATGCTTGCATTAAGTTCAAGAGCAAAGGCAAAAAGATCAAAAAATTGCAAATTTTAAAAGAGTTTAACGAAAAAAATCGAAAATGTCAAATGTGTACTGGTAATGATATCAAAACTTTGGCGATCCTTCCGATCACGCATAAGCATGATGAAAGTTGGATTCGCGTGCTATTGCTAGCGTCGAGGAGTCAAAGCTTAAGGTCTCACGCGTCTTGAAGTAAAATCTGTGAAATTTTGCCGTACTAACGTGTGATCGGAAGTATCAAAAAAACTTTATTGCATCCGCTGCACTTCGACAGCGGATGAACAACGCGCAGAAGTTGAAAGAGCGAAATGAAACAAAGAAGCATTACTCGGAAGTATCAGTCGCAAAATGGCAAACCATACAGACCGACGAAAGTGCTGCCTGTGAGAGCAACAGCTCGCATTTAAAATAGCCTAGATTCATTCTGATATTAATATTCTGTCCTTTAACAAAGAGAAAACATAATACACACACAGCGCAGCACACTATGTGGCCGCATTCCCCGTTTACGCAGGGGTAGGCTATTTGCAATCTTGGACGCCCGCCCTTCACTTTAACCTATCAGTCGTTTCCTCACGTATTCATATCTTAGCTTCATATCCTTCTCTGTCAAGTCTTTCCACGTAGTTTTCAGTCTCCCTCTGCGTCCTTTCCCTCTACCTCGTAATCCATACATTTCCGCACCCAATCATCCGGTTCCTTTCTCAAGACATGCCCCAGGTATTTCAGTCAGTTTCTTCTTACCACCTCCCCCACTAAATCCAAACCCATTCTAGATCTCAGATCGGCACTATACTTGCTCTCTTTCAATGACACTCCACTCATCCATCTCACCATTCTTATCTCTGTCTGCTCAAATCTGGAATCCTGATCAGCCCTTATTTCCCATGTCCCACTACAATACATCATAGCGCTTCTTACACACGCTGCGGACACCCTTCCTTTTTGCTTCAGTAATAAATACTTCCCAGCTAGAAGTGGCGACATCGCTCGGACAAATCAAAAGACAAACGTAATACTATTAATATATTTTTAATATATTTATATTAATATATTTAATATAATATAAATAATATATTTTATATATTAATAATATTAATACATTTATAATATATTTAAAATATATTTTAAAACTCAAATTTCACACGCCTGTTTCGTGGTCACAGGCCTGTTAGAAAGATGTACATGTATAGCTTGACATCCGATTCTCAGGCGTGAAAGATGATGATAGATATATTTTGAACAACGAAGTCATTCATATTTTCATTTCATATCCGACGATAAATTATAACCAAAAATTCACAAGTTAAATCAGAGAAGCAAAAGCATCCACGTCATTCACATCATAAGAATTATATTTCAATTAACAACAATTTTGCTTTAGGTCACCAGGTGACACATACACAAAAAGAAGAACAAGAACAAGGAGTGGAAGAAGGATCGTACTCGAGAAGATCCATGAGGTGACGGATGAAGTCGCCCTGACCGAGCAACAAGTATCGGCGCATCGCCTACACAATCACAACACGCTGTGTAGTATGGAAATAGAACATACGGTGTATTATTGTACGCCAATGCAGCCATATAGTACACATTACAGCCAATGCAGCCATATAGTACACATTACAGCCAATGCAGCCATATAGTACACATTACAGCCAATGCAGCCATATAGTACACATTACAGCCAATGCAGCTAATGCAACCATTGCATACAATGAAACAATGCAACAGTGCAGTGAAATGTAACAACACACATCAAGAGTCAGAACGGATCAGCCGCTCAGCTGCACACCGTGAGTTAAAGGGATGTCCTTCAGTAGTTATGAAAGTTCTCAAACAAAACTTCCAACTCAAAATGCTGCGTACAAAGGACACAACTTCAGAAGAATATTTCCTGAGTACAATACGACATGTAGGTCTATTCATCATCATCATCATTTCCATTGTTCCCGTCCATTTTTCCACGCTAGCACATGTTGGACGTCTGTGACCGCGGACACACGCCCTCACGTGAACTGACCCCACAAGGGCACATTTAGAGACAGTTGGGCCTACTGTGAGATTAGAAACGAACGACAAACATGCTTCATATATTTAAATGTTAATCAAATATGACACACAAACATCCAAACCCGTGAGAAAACATGACATCAGCACAATAGACGATAAAAAAGGCGGTTAGTTAGTTAGTCGATGATGGCAGACCTTCAGATGATCGAGGAACTTGTACTTGTTGTGGAGGACCTGCAGCAGGTGCATGCTCGTCTCCTTGTACACCGTGCTGATCATGCGCTCAAACAGTCCGTCAGCATCCTGACAGAAGATGGACTCCACTGCGGCGTACACCATAACCATTCCTTCTTGTACACCGCGCTGATATTCGACTATGTTTCTCAGTTTTTGGTCTGATATTGAAGCAAATCGTATTTAAGTTTATATTTTTCGTACACATTCGATCCATATAATCAGAATATAATGTCAAAATGCTACAGCGTTAAGTTGATAACTACTCGGTGGTTAGCTTTGATAGGCAGCTTTTGCTTCTCTGACAGCTGATTAGCATGGCAGAAAACACAACAATTTCTTAATCATTAATCCTTAAATTTTTTCGTTATTTATCTTTTTTTGCTCTGCCAGCGAATAAATGTCTTGTCGCGTCATGCGCTTAAACAGTCCGTCGGCGTCCCAGCACAAGATCGACTCCACTGTGGCGGACACAACTATTCTACGCATCTCAATATTGCAGTGTCTCTCCTGATATTGTAATCAGGATCGGGTCCCCAAGGGGACCGATGCTACGCATTATCAAAGCTCCGTCGCATTGTCCATCGACGCTCAACAAGCTAACACCCTGGATATTATTTCCACCCCGTAAATCCTGAAGAGTTGGTCGAAACTTTGATCTTAGCCAAAGGCCCAGAAGTGATCCATCAAAAGGTCGTTATATTGCCAATAATAAGGTCATTAATATTGCTGTGTCTCTCTACCACCTTCATGGCCAATAGAGTTCTTAAGAATTGTTTATAAGGGCTAGCATGATTTCTTGGTCAGCACACAATGATATGCAAGCCTCGGTGACTCAGTGGTATGTTTGCTGCCTGCCACGCTAGCGACCCGGGTTCAATACCCGGTGTTGCTTGTACAGAGATTAGTTTCTCGGGCTTGCCGAGTCCTAAAGCCGGATGGGACTTTAAATGGCGGGCATTTGTGAAATAACTGATCATAAATGGCACATCGAGGTTGAAATTATGATATTTACAATATGCAAATCTGTACCACTACAGGTTCAAAGACAATTGGCAAGGCTGGAATTATGATTTACAATTTATAATCTGCATCACTACAGGTTCAAATACAATCAGAAGATGGCAGAAATAGACTCGACACTGCACAATAGAAACGTTAGCTTGAGCGCCTCTGGACTTAGAATGCTAACGCAGGTGTTATGCTGGATTTAGCAGCCATAAAGGCGCTTAAACAAATTAAAGGAAGGAGTAACCAGCACCTCAAAGATTTCGAGTAGTGTGCACTGTGCAGCGCCCTAGAAATGACTTTGGTCATGTCACGGCGCTTAAAAGTAGAGCTGGAAAACAAGTAAATAAAGAAATAAAATAAATAAGGTGGGTAGGGGCAGACCCTGGTTGGTGGAGGCTGCCCTCACAACGTCCCTCTCCCTCATTAGGGTCCGGTCCTGACACACCTGACGCAGAAAGTTGATTGTCTTCCCCGTCAGCAGGATCTAAACAAACCCAGTCAACAACAGGATCTAAGCACCTATTCAGTAACAGGCCCAGCCAGAACCAGGATCTAAACAAACCCTGTGTGAATCAGGATCTAAGAAAACTCGGTCTGAATCAGGATCTAAGCAAACCCAGTCTGAATCGGGATCTAGGCACTCCCCATCAGAAGCAAGATCTAAACCATCTTACTCAGTCTCATATACACAATCGCAATCATTCTGATTTCATTCCACACAAAGTCTCACACACTTTCCCTCAATCCAGCTGTCAACTCAGTCTTGCTTCATGTCACCATGTTTCAATCAATCCATTTCTTATCAGGTCTCAATATGGCTCGTCCAAATACCTCCTTGCTTCATGGTGAGACAGCAATTCAGAACTGAATTGAGCAGAAAGCAGACTTCCTAAACAGGGCTACAGTGGCCACTGACAAAGTCACAGAAATATCATCTTCCTGACCCGGTCCACGATGAGAAAGTAGGGGTGAGTACCTTCCTAGCCTGATCCATGGCTTGGTTTGGTCCATTGCGAGAAAGGAGGGGCGTGTACCTTTCTGGCTTGGTCCATTGTGCGGAAGGAGGGGTGTGTACCTTCCTGGCTTGGTCCATTGCGAGGAAGGAGGGGCGTGTACCTTTCTGGCTTGGTCCATTGCGCAGAAGGAGGGGTCTGTACCTTCCTAGCCTGGTCCATTGTGAGGAAGGATGGAATCATCGCCTGACGCAAACTGTACTTGTCATGCCACAACCGGTCATCCTTCACCAGAGGGTCAGAAGCGACAAAGAACTGCAACAAGATGAAACAAAAAACTGAAACAGGATGCAAAAAAGAACTAAAAAAAAGAAAGCAAAAACGAAACAAAAGCAACGAAAACGAACTTTGCTACAAGATGTAACAAAGAAGTGTACCAAAATCTGTCACAAAAGAAAAATATACAAAAACAACAGGAAGAAAACACAGCAAAGAAATGAAGCAAATTAAGGAATGAGGTATGATAAAGTACTCAACTAAGAAACAAGAGAACTGCCAAAGACAAAACAAAGAAATGAAATCCAGCGTTCAAATCCACGCTGGTTCTCTGAAGAGTCAAGGATTAGCTCTTGCTCATTCTCATCACTGCCAGTAAACGACGAGTCTTCTCAACCCGTCTGGTTGGTTATTCATCAAAAGATGTTGTTTGTTTTTGTAGTTTAGTTTTTGTAGTTTTTGCGTGTAACACAAAGACTATATACAGCACTATTCTATGCAAGAGAGGCGGCATAGAACCCCCCTTCTTCAGTCACCTTTTATGACTCTCTTGTGGAGCTCCGAGCCGCAAGCCAATTCTTTGTTCCCCGGCTTGCAGAGGGTTCACCAAAAAGAGACGCATGAAAGCGATCAACATACGAAGGCATCACTTCTTAGAAGGGCCTCCACGATCTTCAAGGACATTAAAAACTTCCAGAACATTATTAGGACGTTTAGAATTACCAGGACATTGAAAAATTTCAGGATCTTTTGAGGACAGTTAAAATATCAGGACATTAGCAAGACACTTGAAAATTTCATGACATTTCCAGAATGTCCAGAAATTTCACGATGCTGCGTGAACTCTAAATTGCATGAGAATAAGCGGATTGAAGTCAGTGGAGGAGTTAGTGGTTTACCTCCTGGAAGACATCCTCAAGCTCTCCATCGTAGATCCAGCGAATGATTGTGTTGAAAATCGGCTGAGCTACCTGACAACACACAGCCAAGCTACCTGACAACACAAAGCCGAGCTACCTGACAACAACAGGGGAGCTACCTGACAACACACAGCCAAGCTACCTGACAACACACAGCCGAGCTACCTGACAACACACAGCCGAGCTACCTGACAACAACAGGGGAGCTACCTGACAACACACAGCCGAGCTACCTGACAACACACAGCCAACCTACCTGACAACACACAACCGAGCTACCTAACAACACACAGCCACGCTACCTAACAACACACAACCGAGCTACCTGACAACACACAACCGAGCTACCTGACAACACACAACCGAGCTACCTGACAACACA
>JAQIWG010006903.1:0-12841 GCA_034695025.1 Chamaedrilus cognettii
CTTTTGCATACAAGCAGATATCCAAGTGAAATTTTCAGAACTTGTGTCAAATTATCTTAGCTACAATCCCTGAAAATATCAAGGAAATATATTTACTTTTGGCCGAGTTATCGCGAATTCGCTAGGGGGGGGGTTTTTTATGACGCACTCTGTATATTGTCAGAGATGTGACCTTTATGGGAGAGGGGGACGGGGAAGGGGATGGGGGAGGGGCACAGCATTAGCACTCAAAATTTAGCGCACATTGTCCAGATTCGGAGTCGAACCTGATGCCAACCACTTAGTCATTAGCATAAAACGCCATTGGATTCGTCCTTGTGAACATAGAAAGATAGGCCCTACCAATTTTTTCCAATAAATCATAGTTTGGGTTAGGATATCTACAATGTGTTTCAAAAGTGAAGGACCCAATGAATTTCTTCATTAACTATGTAACACAATAAGTGATGTCAATGAAAGTTTAACCAAATAAACGTGGATCATTGCTTTATGTTTCTACAAATTTTCATTTCATTTCATCGAGCAGCTAAAAGATACAAGTACAGGTAGTCAAAGTTGACCTACAAAAAAATGCATCAGCCAAGCTGGGAAACTGCTTAACTGCTAATTGCATCAACAATTGTGTGTAATGATCTCTTTGATATTCCAATTCAGTATTTGTTACCAATCCAGGAATGTACACTTCATGTTTCTGTAGCCCAATTGCCAGGCTATTCTATTGATCTCAATTTAATGGATGTTCTATTATTATAACATCTATTCTATCGATCATCTATTCTATTATATAGATCTATTATATCTACATATTATTAATTAGCTGCGCGCGCCATATATAAGTGTAGTTTAAATACGCGAGCCACTGAATTTCTGAGCTAAGATAGGCCTGTACTACCTATACGCTTTATACATAGTTCAGTCGTGACATCCGTCCAGGTATTGTAACGGAACGCCGGTCCAGCGCCCGGACGGCCGCCACGCTGCCGACGTTGCGCGGTGTGGTCATGTTCGTCGTCGGGTCGCCGAACTCTCGAAGATCGGCCGCCTCGGTGGAGGCGCTCGGACCACTGAAGGAAGTTCGTGCTAGTATGGTTGGTAGATTGTTCTCGATGAGCGAGCACGGCGAGCACGGCGAGCACCGCGAGCACGGCGAGCACGGCGAGCACCGCGAGCACCGCCGCGAGCACCGCGAGCATCGCGAGCACCTCGAGCACTGCGACGGATCGTCGTTCCCCGGCCTCGACCTCTGCTTCCTGGCCTCGGCAGGGGAAGGAGCACCTTAGGGTCCGCTCGCACGTCGGCCCCGACCTCGTCGGGGGAAGTGACAGAGCTTAAGTTAGGCGATTAGGCGAGAAAGTGTATTGGAATGATAGTGGTCTAGCCTTTAACCGTGCGGAAACGAGTTCAGCAAAGTCCATCCAATTTCAACCTATTTTTGTCTAACTTTTTATTAGGCAGTGTGAGTGGGACGGGGTGGGGAACTGTTTGAGTAGGATCTGGACGAGAATACGGAGGGATTAGGGAGATTGGACAAAAACAACTCTAGCTTGAGGATGTTCGCCTAAGGTTTTTACTGTTGCGACTTCAAAGTTTTCTAATCTCGTCAAAATCGGTCCGAACTCTCTTCGGCCTAACTTTTACCTAATCGATACAGGGTAGGCAGTGGAGATGGCGAGGGAACACTTTTCGACAAAACTTATCAACAATAGAAGCCTAAAACAAAATTTAATGCAGATAAACAGCAGCACGCGATTTCTTACACGAGCAGGTCTTCAACGCGTCCGACATCAACAACAGCGCAAGCGGAAGAGCACGGAAAACAAGAGCGCCAGTTTGCGCCTAGCAGTCACATCGCTTACTAGCCAATTAGAAATTAAATATCGATCGAGTCTCAGTAATCGTCTAGAGATGCGACTGTGAGGTTTAGCATTATAGTAAATTATAACATTACTCAAAGAAGTAAAAGGTAGGCTACATTAGAACTATTATTAAATGCTAAGTGATCAGTTCTGACCGAAATAAGAAATAATAAAAGCAGCAATAATGCGTCACATGAAACACCTGAGCAATGAATCAATTATCAAAAACCTTTACCGAGGCAATAATCCTAACTGAACAACCCATTCAGGTATCAATGCGGGCATTTCGTCGGTATAAAAGGAGTCCTCCATAGGTAAACTAAATGGAGGCAATCAGCAATGCTCATTAGAAACCTACTTACTGAATGTTGCAACCCTAAAATTAGTCGAATCGCCCAAATGAGTTTCCAGCGGGCCGTAGGCCTAACTAAACCAGGGTCACTATTACCTTAGCAAAACCTTATACAATTGACTAAACTAGACGCAAATAAAACTCGTCAAGGCCGATTGGCCTAAACGATGTTTGGTCAGAGAAAGTACAATTTTAGCGGGACCCTGTCCCGCTACAGTATGTCTGATTAATCTATTGATAACGTGCGTCGAATCATTTTTAATTTAATATATTAAGACCTACCGACATTTCGAAGGCCTAACGCTATGTTTTTGACAATGTGTGCGTGAGTGGCTAATGTTGGATGCAGAAAGGCCATGAGGCGAGATTTTCGTATATGCCATTGATGGTTTTTATTGCATGCAGTGTAGGGCGAAATTTTATTCAATTTTTTATAGGGATGAAACACTGCAACGATAGAATAGCCCATATGAAAGAACTGTTTTTCCACAGTTATCATAAATTATGACCTTAATGCTGTCTGTAACGTATAGTTTGCTGAATGAATTGACATGTTATTTGTATCGTTCAATAGTTAATAACTATAAGAAAATTTATAGTTGTATAAAGGGGAATGCACAAGATCCCCAAAGTTACTCCCCCGGGCCACAGCCGCATGTGTTGTGCTATTGAAAGTTGTGCCATTGCTGTATAGTATATGCATGTGTAGCCTACCTATGCAGTTACGTATATGTAATGCTGAAACGTCGAACATTGATGCGCTAGTCTAGTAAACCGCCCGAGCTATGACCGGCCGCCGCGCGCCGTAGCCTAGTGACGCGGAGTAGTGTAGGCCTAGCCAGCCGCCTGGCAGTGGACCAGCGAACAGTGACGAAGGTTCTTTTTACGGAGGGCGTCCTGTGAGCAAAACATCGGGGACGACTGGGAGGAACTGTAGCCAAGTCATCCGACTGACGGATGGCTCATCCGCCATCCGTTATCTCTCATCAGTCATCCGCCATCCGCAGTTCTCATTAGACACCTGCAGCTCACGTCTGCCAGCTATCATCTGCCATCCGCTATCTCTCATCAGTCATCCGCTATCTTTTATCAGTCATCCGCCATACGCCATCTGCAGTTCCCATCAGCCATCCGCCATCCGCAGCTCACGTCTGCCACCTATCATCCGTCATGATACACGCTGGGCACTGCCGGGTTGTTGCGATCGATTGTTTTGTTGTACATTCGAGTCGCTTCAATCCAGCAGCGGCCGTCGACCGCGGACAGGAATAGCATCATTGTCCACGGGTGAGGGGAAGCCATAAACTTGTTCCAAGCTTCCCCCTATGACCATTTTAAATTCACTCCAGCGTCAATAAATCTAGGTTCATAAATTGTACTACATATTTACACGCATACAAATAAATATCCCACTTTTGGCATTCGTATCAGAGTATCGAAAGACATTTCTTCATTCATCCACGGATGTGGCGAATCTGCTGACGAGCTGAGAACGGATGGAGCAACAACATCAGGTCTATTAACATGTCTTATCCGATGTAAGGGGTAAGACAATTATGATTTTGATAGGTCGATTGGTATAGGTAGAGAACCGCCTACCCCTATCCTACCTCTCTTTCACCTGTTTCTCACCAGCTGTGATGGAAGTGCTGTCCAAATTCCATTTCGTGCGATTGGAGTTAGCTAAATTAATGCAGCGTCGAACTGGTGAATTAGATAGGCCACTATTAGGATATAAGAATAGCATAGGCATAGCTTGTCGCGACCCAATAATACCTGGTTAGAAAAAGAAGTTAGCTGCAGCGGAAGCGCTGCTCAAATTCTCATTAGGATTCATCAGCTTGGCGGTCTAGCGCTTCGCTCCGACTTGCTATTGAAAGATACCAGACTCAGTAACAGTGTTCCCTCGTATTCAGGATTAGTGTCGCGATCGTCACCGCGTATCGATGGTTCTTACCGAGCATAAATATTTGCGGGTGCCTGGTTATCCGACCGTGTGACGCTGTAATTTAGTGAGTATAACTGTCCTGCCTCTCGACTCACGGTATTGCCTCGCCTGGAAGATTGAGCTGGAAATCGTTATAGTGCAGGATCGTCGCGATTGCATCGGTCGTAGGATTGTATAATCAATTCGAAAATTCATCTAATAGTATAGTATTTACAAGTGTCGTTTGAGCTGAATTTTGACAATGTTGCTACCGTTGTTTGCATAATGTAATCATATCGCGCTGAACAAGGTATCCGCGCTGTTTCATATCAATAACTACGAGTCTGAATTGTGTACGATCTTGCTAGAGACCAGCCCTTACTGGGGATGGATGGATGTGTACATATAAAAGAATTGAAGAAGGGAGCAGTTAATTACTTAACTGCTCCCTTCTTCAATTCTTTTAACAAAGTTGATTTAGAAAGTTCGATTCCTCTCGGTATGTTGTAATAAAAAGTATTATAGTATAAAAACGTAAACCAATAAAAGCAATAAGCCATAACTCTAAATTCAACATCAATAGATTTGCATAAGGCTACCTCTATAAGTAGGTTGATAAGATAAAACCACAAGAATACCTAGCTATGGAAACCGTAACTGATGTGGGCCAATTGATATCCTCAGACGAGGAAATAAAAATGCAGAGGTCGAGGCCGTCTGGCCAGACCAACGTCGCGTCTCGAGAGTCGGAGGGGATCAGCATGGGCCAACAAGGAACTTGATTTCAGTTCATGCCCCCAGGACACTATCATAGAAAAAGACAGACGCCGTGCCTTTGGCGTAGCCTCCCCCATGCAAGTTTCTAAAACCGAATTCTTGAATCCCTCTACCCCTGATGGAAATAGGCCGATGACCCATGCTCATTCCTCGAATGCTCGGGAGGCGACGGAGCTCCCAGATTCCAGGGTTTTCTAGTCGACCTTATTCGGGAGTTTCACTGCGAGCCCAAAGACTAGATTCGTTGATCCACGATAGCCGAAGGGAAGAATTCTCATGGGGCAGTGCTAGAAGCAAATCGATCCTAGAGGTAGGCAATCGCGCGACATTTCAACAAGGTTTGCTTCCAGCATGCATAAGAAGAATGGGCGTCAAAGTGGCAATGATCACAGTTTAGCACTATGGTGCTTGTTACGAAAACGTGTCATAAAAAAAACGATGTCTAACTTCCGAAGCATGAAATAACCAAAAAGTGAGACAAATTTAACATTCTGTAGTTATTACAAAGCAAAGCAACAGCGTGAACAATTATTGGCATGCACAAGAGATGGTGCAAATGGCAATTACGCAGTTTTCCAGCTTGGTTGATCCTTTTTTTGTATGTATCTTTTTAACTGCTTGATGAAATTCAACGCAAATTTGCAAAAATATGAAGCAATCATCCGAATTAATGTGGTAACAATTTCATTGACAAAACATATTGCGTTCCATAGTAATTGAAGAAATTCATTGAGTCCTTTACCTTTCAGACACTGTGTATATACACCAGGTATAGACATTATAGAGATGGAGATATAGATAGATGGAGATAGAGATATAGACATATAGGTATAGGTATATACACGAGGTATGTACACATGCATATAAACGAGGATTTCCGTCAGTATGTATGTATGTATGTATATTGCACTTTTAACGCACCAAAAATATGTCATGCAAACGGAGATGGAAAAACATCATTTGCTTGAATCGTAGGTGCGGGTCAGTCCGTCCGTGTGTAGGTCTATTCGCGCGGATTTGAAGATATCGACACGAAATTTGCGTAAGAGGGTTACAAATTTTTCAAGTTAGGTCATAGGGGGCCTAGAGGGCCCCACACGGATTGAGGGCCCCCGGTGGAGGTTCTGATGTCAAATTTAAAATTGAGAAAAATCGACTCAGATTCTCTCCACGATGCTCTTGAGGGCTCAAAAGAGGTTCACAAGGGGCCATGGGCCCAGTGAATGGGCCCCCAAAGGGGCACTTGGGGGGCCCCAAAAGGGGACCAAAGAGCTTGAACACTACAGCTTTTTGCGATGTTAATGAGGTTCAAAATTGGAATATCTTCCCCTACTGAACTCTGAGACTCAGTTTGCGAGCTCGCCTGGGCACCCCATGGGGACCAAAGGCTACGTATAATATTGAGAAATATCTATAAATTGAATAAATTTTAACGAGCATCTCAAAACACATCGACAATAGAATGCTCTGAAGAAACAGACAATGGGAGAATACGCATAGCCTTGATGAACTCAGTAATATCTTAAATGAAGTCTAAAGCTGATATTTCAATTGTGTGGAGCGATGTAAATTCAAAATAGTTAGTTAAATTATTAAGAATTTACATATCAAAATTGATTCATTTAACGTTTTAAATAATAAGAAAATCGAACGTGATCTTCAGTGTGGTAGACTTCTTCATATAACCAAGATTTGTCTTATTTGGTTTAATTAAATTCAACATAATAAAAATATGATTAAAAATACATCAATTAAGAATGGATTTATTTATTGTGAATAAAGAAAGATTCACAACGGATTCTAATGTATTTTAATGTATTTTAGTGTATTTTAATGTAGTTTAATGTATTTTAATGTATATAGTAATTCAGTAAGTATACTTGATACTTTATCCATCTTCTTCAAACGAATGAACACACTATTCTTTTATAATCAGACTGAATATCTGCATGTATATATTTTCTTCCTGACGTATTTCATTCATTCATTCAATCTTAAGTTTTAGCCAACTGCATAAAATAATTATGATGAATCAATTAAGAATGGGCTAAAATTGTAAAAGTTTTATTTATATTTTATAAATCTAAAAGGTCATAAATTCAAACTTATTGCGAGTTGTTAACAATTAAGTTTTATTTAAAAAAAGATTACCTTTGAAACTGAGATAAAACCACACTTCATTGTTAAATAAAAATGTGTCATGGTTTGGTCCAAATCCTAGCTGAGGCGCACCGCCAACAGGTATTACCGGTATGTATCGAACATCGACGCTCAGATTTGAGATCGGAATATAACAGCCAGCCTGTGTAATGCAATAAAGTCAACATTATGAATGGTTCTACAATTCAACTTCAACTTCATCTTCAACTTCAACTTCTCTACTGCACTCTACCCTAATGGATGATTATTTTCAGGGCAGACGAAATTAAGCACCTTTGCCAAGGGTGCACGAAGTGACTCAAATTTTTTTGAATTTTGGTGTTTAAACCGACTGTCTGCCACACTCGCAATCTGATGTCCGCGACTTAGACCACTCGGCCACAACGCTTCGCTTTTGAATTTAACACTTCCCAGGGTGCTGCCATTCTCCAATATTATAACTGTTTGCAATATTACGTCAGGGCAAAATTCTGTCACTGAGGGGCGTATTTAATTTCCATCGCTGCGACACAACAACGCGATCAGTCGCCGCACGACCACTAAACGCATCCTATTCAACAGGCGACCAGGCTATTCACCGGCCTCCACCGAAACATCAATTAACCGCGACGGTTATTAGCCACAGTCAATTGGCCGCGTGACGATCCACTGCAGGCCACACAGTACGCGTTTTGCTGACTTTTGCTTTCGAAGTAGATTACAATAATTGAATCTGCATGATGATGATGAATATGCATGACAACTAATAAAAATAACTCGGCGGGGGTTCATGTCAATGCCAAATTGTTACTTCATCTGCTTCTTCAATCTGTCCGTCAGCTCTAAGAGTGATAATGAGGTCGAATGAACTCGCTTCAAGCATCACCGTCGGAGGTGGTGGTGGTGCCGACCCTATTCAGACCCGTGATTGTAGGGCCCGAATTTCTCCCGTTCGGTCTCAGGGACCAGCCGGCTGCAGCTCCCATGTGGCCAGCAGAGCCGCTGCCCCCACAGGGTTTGTTCACAAATCCATGAGTTCGAGTGATTTATTTGTGGGCAGTTGAAGAGATCGTATGTTGAGGGTTGAGTTGTGGGTTGTAATATGCGGGTCTATTTTGCATAGTGATGATGGATGTGTGATGATGGATGTGTCTGTGGACTTACCTTGTGATTGTATGCGAGTAGTAAAGGGGATTTGCCTGTTCTGAGTTGTGCAAGGGTACGTCTTGCATGAGGGATAGAAGCTATTCATGGGAGGAATTAAAACTAATATCTGTTCACCCTACCCAATCCTAACCCTCCTGAAAGGTTCGTAGTCCACCTGTGCAATTCTTTTGGTCTTAGGGTTTATGAATTAATGTTTAAACCCAGTATTCGATTTCCAATGCAACTTTCCCTGTTACTCTTTTAGTCAGTGAGTTACAGTTAAGATAAGACGCGGACTGCAAGACAACAAAAAAGAAGTTTTATACAAGTATGTTCAGGTTACATGTATATCTCGAACAAAATCATTGACTCACAAGAAGCAGTGAAGCATGCTGCCGGCAGGTACATGGACAGAGAGAACAACACCTGACTTGAACAACGGGCAGAAGAACTCGTCGTAGGTGAACAAGCAGTAGCCTAAGTTTCTTAATACAAGTTACCAAAACAACACTAGCGATCGTCGTTCTCTTCCTCCTCGTTCAAGCCTTTCAGTAACAGCCGCGCCAGGGTTTTATACTCAGTCTGGGGGGCGGTAACGCTAACCAGATTGCTGGAATTTTCGACAGTCAGCTAAGAGGCAAAGGCCCAGTTAACCATTGAACGACACTTGGCCAAGCTCAATAGGCTAGGTACATTCAGTATGCAACACAATAACCAGGCCATAGCTAAGAAGTGGATCAGAGAGCAGACTGAGAGAGTGGTAAGGAGGGTCAAGGCAATGGACTGACAAGTCGAGACTTGACATCTTGTTTTGCATGACAGTGTTTCTTCTGATTTATATGTATATGTCTGGTGCCTGTTGCTGCAATAAATTTTTGGTTTTCTTTCCATATAGACATTTTTGTATTGCAAAGGTGTGGATTGCCTTTAGGTTATGTTGAATTGCTTCTTCTGTTGTTGTGGTTGGATCTGTGTTTATTTGATGTATATATGTGTTGCGGCGCTGAAATATTGATTGTCTGATTGTTCTGAGAGGGCTGCTGGTTCTGAGTAAGACTGTGTAGGGGGTGTGAGGCGCCCTGTGTTTTTTGGTTTAGTAGGGAGGCTTAGAGACAAGAATCTATCTAAGCACGCAAAAGTCAGGCTGATCACGTCCTTAGTGTTCCCTGTGGCGTATCGACATACCCCTATGTCAATGAAAACATATCCTACTTAGCCAAACACACTACCTAGCCTACTTCATGACTATCAATTAAAATGGGCTATGTATAAAAAGGCTGTCTGCCTTCACATTGAAATCCAGAAAAGGTGTTGCGCCAGCACCGGGGTTTCCGAAAATTCATGCGTTCTATTATCTCTCGATGTCTCGCGTCCCATGCCCGCCTACAACTCATTCGAATGTCGTGATTGAAAATCTTCTGACCTAGACTGCGTCAGAAATGACCTTACTGACTGTTCTCTGAAGTGTTGAGATTGATCAGAGTGACATAGCTGCATCGATGACTGCACAGTACGATACCAAGCTTTCTGAGCTGGTAAATCGTCATGAAGCATGCAGCATCGAAATCGATATTGATGCGTGAGAGACGCTGAAGCGAACGGTTCGATGATGAGTGTCGCGCGGCAAAGATTCACATGCGTGCTCTTGAGCTTAAATTTCAATCCTCCGCTGACCTCTCAGATCGAGCTGCTTGGATAAGTAACCTTATATCGCTGCACAGCATGTTTAATGCGAAGAAGGCAACGTCCACGGTGCCATTGATCGAGACGGACAGTGGAGATCAGAAGAGAATGTGGCAAACGCTCAACACTACCGTGGGATTGTCGCAGCATGTCCCTGACATCCTGCATACCGCTGCGGAGTTCATCAGTAATTTCTTCGCCGTCACGATGGCGCGCATCCATGCCGTCACTGCCAACGCACTACCGCCTACTTTCACTGCTGCGCCACCGGACACTCTGGTAGACTGAGGAATCTGTTGCTGAATTCATCGTGAAGTCGTCGTACAAACACTCCAAAGTGGATCCATTGCCTACGTGGCTACTAAAACATGTGTCTCACTACTGGCGCCTTTTCTGACACGATTGATTAATCTTTCTATTGTCAACTGCGAAGTCCCAGGCTGCATGAAGCTAGCCAGTGTAACGCCGCTGTTTAAGAAGTTAAACCTTCAGGCGACTGATGTCCGTAACCATTGACCTTGCACGCCACGGTGATGCTGAATGTAGACAGAACGGATGTATGTAGATCTAAGTATTTTCATCTATAGTTGTCCATCGGTTGCTGTGTTGACAAGTTGGTGCACTTTTGTTGGTGCCCAAGTTGGTTACTTTGCGTCAGCAGAGAAGACAATCATTGCATTAGCACTGTCTGCAGTGTTTGCAGCAGCCCATTGTCGCTGACAGTGGCGTTCTGAACGCTTGAGCAGCAGGGTCGCTCAATTTGAATGTAGATGCTGGGGACATGTGCCTTGCTCTGAATGCGCAGGTTATGATAGTTATCCTTAGTTGAGTGTGATGCGCCGTATGGGTCGAAAACACAGATGGCCTCTACGTCCGTTCTATCTTTATACTCAGCATTAGCAGACTGTCAAGGATGTTGGATAATACCTTGTAGACGAAGTCAGACCATATAAGGGGGTAAAGTTTCAGAGAATCTCTGTATAAGACCCATTCCCAACCATCCTGTGAGTCCATTAAATTTATTTATTTACACCCTGTAAGGTTACCATGAGACACCAAGTCAGCATTATTTTCTAAGATGAAAGTATTCAAATAAAATAAAAGCCAGTTAAACAGTCTTTTGTAAGTAATATAGCGGGTACAGTCCTGCAACTTTCCCCGACTCGAGTCCAAACTAGATTTCCCCAAAACAAAACAGCCTTTCCAGGTTTTGGGCAAACTTCCAGGGATCAACCTCTAATCCTATAACCACAATCGATCTATCTGCCAAGAAAATTAATAAATACAGGTAAGCTAATATTCTAAAGTTCGCAACATTATCTCAATTCGTCTCTAAAAGTATGACGTCACACGCTGCATAATTCTACGACCTCCCTATAATATTGAAAAAATGTATACAAAATGAGGATCAGGGCGCTACACGTCTCATCCAAACAAGTAAAATATATTATTATATATATGAAAACTTTTTACAAACATATACAACGATGATGCAAATAGTCATGACGTCATCATGTCTTTGTTATAACTGTTACACATCTCATATGTCAACTATACATTATTACACAGAGCATTAGTTCCTAAAACAAAGAACCATCAGTATTATGCTTTAAAACAACAAACATCAAATCATGACGAAAATAATCGCTCGCAAAAAATAGCTTGAAACAAAAATCAGCCAAGTAAACAAGTTATTAAACTTTCATGAAACATTGTACAAAAATGAATCAAAACATTGCTCGAATAAGTCATACTATGACAGCATTGCATATTGCAATATCAATTAATGCAACTAAACAAAGTCAATAAAGAAACATAAAATGTTCATTCAGAAGCACAAACATTTTCAAAACACAACTCAGCAAAGTCATGGTTTTAACAAAATTATGTACAAGTAGGCTATTTACAAACGAGTCAAGTAGTCGGCGAAAGAATTTGCCTTTTCCTTGATACGCCTAATCTCCAGGTTATACTGTCATAGGGCGAGTGATCATCTAAAAAAATTGGCCGATGTAGGATTTTCATTGACAATAATTTCAGTGGATTGTGATATCAGTAAAGAAAAAAATTACTATCAAACATGCAATGGGACTGAATTTCTGTAAAGCAAATATCACTGCGCACGCTTCACGTTTGATGGTGCTCCACCTAGCCTGACATTCAGACAGTTTCCCTAAAGCATAAGCAACTAGTCTCAACACATCATTGTCATCTAATAGGGACAGCAAACATCCTACAGCAACGTTACTTGCATCAGTATGGATTGCAAATGCTCTGTCATACATTGGTGACACTAAAGCTCAGATAAACACATCCGACGCTTAATTCCAGAGATGACTCCCACTGCATTTCATTAAAACAAATTTTGCGGGATATTTTAGTTTTGCCATTACTGTCAGTTCACTAGCAACTTCACTGAACTTAGGAATGTGCGCCCGAAAAAACGAACACATACCTAAAAAAATGCAGCTGCTTTCTGGTAGGCCTACTCGGTTCGGTGATTCTTTCTATGGCAACAATTTTGGACTCAATAGGCGTCATTGAATTGGAACCTACAATGTGTCTCAAAAATGCTACTCTGGATTTGCAAAAATTGCATCTACTCAGCTTTAGAGTCATTCCTGCACTGCCAAAAGCGTTCAAAACATTTTCTACATGTTGTAAGTGGTGTAACCATGAAAGCAAATCCATGGCCACTAGGTGTGATTATACCAACAAACTTTGATCGAAATAGGGTGGAAAAGTCACTCCCTTTTGAGGTTATTATGAAAAGAATTTCAACTGTTAATTTCACCTACATCTATACCTGCCGCCTGGCGTGAAAAATTGGTGTTTTAGCATATTAATCGCTCGTTATATACTTACTGCCGCTGCTTGTTTCTTATCAAGTTTGCCTTGTCAGTTACCAATATTATTATATTGATAAGTTGTATTTTGTTTTGTTCTTTCATTACAGATAAT
>JAQIWG010006904.1:0-12840 GCA_034695025.1 Chamaedrilus cognettii
GCCCACCCCCCCCCCCCCCGCCGCGAAGGTCATTTTAAGAGAGATAAAAGAGAGCTAAGGACTCCCCACACCCCACTCCCCCCGAGAAACTGGCTGGGGACCTGAGTGGGGGCTAGAGGCCTCAATGATTGACCTCGAATACTGAATACGTTTTGATAAAAACATAGATCTCGGCATTGTTATTCTTTTAAAACTCGGTCACTACTTCCCTCCTCCCCCTCTCTCCCCGCCCGCACCTGAGTTCTGCACGGGATACAAAAACTCTTAAGGGGGCCGGAATTCGGCTGTGCAGCGCCTCAAGTAGCTCCCTCTCAAATTCTCCCTACTCCCCTGCTCAGCAGCGAGGCAGCCGTGTCCGCCTGGGCCCTACATTATATTCCTGGTTGAGGCGCAGCTGCGCGCTCATGTACTCCACGCTACTCCTGCGCGGAGAAGGAGTTGGAGCAGTGGCCTAACGACCGGGGGGCATGGGGGGAAGCTGCCCTCCCCCCTGTTGAACGTCTGCTCCCTATCTACCCTCTAGTTGGCAAAGACAAGTAATATATTGGTTGCTTGGATCTTAGATACTTCGAGTGCAAAGGCAGTATAAGGTTCAATATATTTGTTGGATATAGATTAGTCCTAAGTCTACACCCTTGTGGTTGGATGCGTGTTTTGGTGACAGCAAGCTTATGGACAAAAAGGAGATAAAATTAAATGTTTTCGGCGTCAATTTACTGTCACGCCTACACAGAAGCTTGCCCCCTTATTTGCCTCCTTATTTGGAAAGTCTAGTTACACCCATGAGGCAGGGAGGGAGGGAGAAATTGATGGATGGATGGACGGAGGATGTCGTTGGGAGTCGTGGGGTGACGCGGGGCGGCGCCACGTGTCGGCGGCGATCTGTTGATCTGGGAAGAAATTGTGTGATTTGAGGAACATAGGCCGAGCGGGGGAGATTCATGTCTTATTTAGACAATATAATGAGCCGTATATTTATTGAAATATAAAGAAGCAAAAAATGAGGGAATGCTAATAATGCTAAATAAAAGGAATATGAGATTATATAACAGGACATAAACAAGCAACGTCCGGATAAAACCATTATAGCAGCCTACAGACGGGCTACTATAGACTATCGGTCTACTGAAGCATGTTAAACAATTTAGAGAAAAGAAGGATTTGAGAAAATTTAATGAAAAGGCGTTCAAACTGCTAAAGAGATTTTAAAAGATAGATTCAGTCACTTTTTAAAATAGCTAATGTAAAAATACCCCACTCTACTGCTAAAAATTATCTAAAAGAGATGTCGTGAAGACAGGATAAAAAACTCCCTTAGTCAATGGTGGCAAGAGGCTGCCGCAAAGAGTTCTCGATGCAGATAGCCTACTGTTAACTGCTTTGAGAGTAGATCGGGCAAGTTTGGCTGCATTACCAATAGAAATTCTAACGATTCATTCTGACTAATTTAAGATCTATGTTAGAAATGACTTGAAATAAGTCAACATTATGCATCCCTGCAACTGTTGTACATGTAGATCCTACGGCAACGCAGCCCGATGCTAAGCCATCAATCCATATACTGGCACAGTCACGGGGGTCGGGTAATTGGCATTCGAACCAAAAAGACTTGGTTCCCAGCTGACTGGCTGGCTGAGCTTCGTTCCATTACCGGTCGACAGCCATAATATGATCAGTTCGGCTTTCACAACATCGACCAGAGAATCCTGTGAACGGCCCGCCAACGGGCGAACTGGCGAACTGACGAACTTGCGAACTGGCGAACTGGCGAGGGATTGGCGCTAGTAAGTTGATAAGAGAGTGAGAGACACGGGGATTCAGAGTTCTGAGGAAGGCGCCATTGTTTCTAAATAATTATATTCTTTTATATTTTTATAATGACGATTCGGGGCAGACCCTAATCTCATCCTTTTTATAACTTCATATTGAAAAAAAAATGCATTTGAGAGGCTTTATCATTTCATCACTCGTCAGCCTTAAAAACACGATTCTCAATGTTTAGAACTCTACATTTTCTATGCGCGTAATGTTACACAAATGGGCTCAATAGCTGCATGTCATGATGGAACATAATCGACGGTGTGGCGCCAACAGTTTACAAGCAACGGCGGTCAAAGAAATATATTGAATTTTGAAAGCTGGGGCTCAAACTATGAATCACCATGATACTGCCAGGTCTAATGGCAAATTACAAAGTTTTTATGTGCATATTAACTGTTGATATCCATTACAGTCCATTTGACTAACGTTGTCTGCGATGCATTAACAGCTGCAAACAAAGAGAGGGTACGATTTTTACTGCTTTGTGCACTTCTAGCTCCCACTCATGCATAATGTGCACCTTTAAATCCCGGCTGTTTTTTTATCTTATGCTTTTAATAATTATGCAGCTATAGCGCCTGGCCCTCAATTGATCGGTCCCGAAACGTGCTACCGGTAGGCTGTATACATGTATTGCAATAACATCGTTTATCCACTTTTAGCAATAGGTCACGTTATATTCTGAAATAACTGCACTCTTATATGCACTTCTAGCTCCAGTATAGTTAATCTTAGTAGTAGAGCCAATATACAGGTGAGCTTATGCACCTTTGATTTGGAAGAACATCAAAAAGAGCTCAATAAAGACGTGCAAAAGTCTCTCTTTCTCATTTATCTTCATGCAATAAGATCTGAAATTCTGGCAGTGTATACAGTCCATCATAGTACAATATTGTGATATTACACTTCAAAACTGACAAATTATGCTTTTATGCACCTTTAGGACCCTCGAATAATTCGGCACATGATGCTATAACGCACCCTCGGATTAAAGCTTGCGAGTGCTATAGGCCTACTTTCAGAAACCATTCTCAGCAAATGAAGCAACGTGAACACTGTTTAGCCTACAATAGTGTGTATATTTTCGAATGATGCACCTAATCCAGACAAATCGCGAGATAGCGTGCAACAATCTGATTTTGGAGTCGTCTTTGACATGTTGTAGCCAGACGAGTCATTCATGTACATGTACTGGAATAAAGCCCAAGACTTTAGATTACGATCGTCTACACGGCACACAGACATCAACAAGTATTGCAAGATTATTCAATATCTGCATGATTTTAAATATAAAACAAACCGAAAAGTTGATTCCACCGTGTTCATTGGTTTTTCAGAGATTATATAGCATCGGCCTATTATAATTATTCACCAAAAAGAGCGACTTGAAAATTGGTTGCGTCACGTAGGCCTGCTACAATGTGGTATCACGTATAAGCTGCCACGCAAGCACACATTCAAATGACCACCGTACAAAAAGAGGGAAAGCGAGAACGGCTTGCAGACCAGAGATTCGAGAGCGTGCAACGCGCACACGGTTTAAGCTTCAAACCTCCACATCTAACCGATTCCTTTAATATCAACAAGAAATGGACCAAATTGTGTACCAAAAGCTAGACACCATAAGTGCCACGGTGGCCGCAATCACAAATGAATATTGCTGCGGTGTGAGCTACTTCTCGCGTTTCAGATGGCGCTTCCCACTCGTTTCATTCCCCACAGTGCCCAGCTGAACCCGAACCAGTGTCCACGAAGCGGATTTGTGGCGGGAATACAATTAGCGCGCCATGCGTCCATTCACGCAGCAGCGCGGCCGCGTACAATGTCATATAGGCCGGCGTGTAGGCCTACACATAGGCTACTGACGAGTCGATTTTGCGCCAAATTGGTGACGTAGTAAGCGCGGTGATTGATTGCAGCTCTGCGCCGTTCGGCCATGCAGACGCTTTGATTCTGAAGTGAGGGATGGAGAGCAGTTATCTCGTCCCACTTATGAGTTTAAAGTTTTAGCAACTGCTATATTCTACTGACACGTACAGCACAAACTCGTATAGCTCACACTGACCGCTCGTGCAGCAAACTGGAGAAAAAACAATAAATGTAAACACTTTGGTTCAAAGTTAAATTCGAGATAAAGACATGCACTTTGGGGCCGCCTGCGATACAACAGCTCAAACTGCATATAATTGCGATGCACTCTCGTGTACATTTAAACATCAATCTGATATCAACACAATCAACGGTTAGATTCCTGAGTGTATGTTAACTAATAGGCTAGTATAATAGATAGAGTATAGAATCACTTGTTATGACCCTAGCGAATCTCTGTGAAATAAAAAAAATTTAGTCAGATAGATTATGTCATTATCGATCCATGTATGATCAGAATTCTGTTATCCAAAAACTGCTCCACACTTTTTCTGAACTGCTCCACAAGTCAAAAAGTGTGGAGCAACATACGCGTGAAACTGCTCCATATTCCGAAAACTTATACCCATGCCTGCATATAGTGAAGATATTGAGCGCTGTAAGAACGTGAACAAGACGAATGTGCAGCGGAAACCGACACGTAAACGTGACCTTTGAAGTGGAGGATGATTCATTGATATATTCAGTACTCGCTGCAATAATTCATTTTCAATCCCTTCAGCGTGACTTATAGTAATTTTCAGCAAATGCAAGAAATGTGACCCACATCCAAATAGGACAACCATAACCATCACTTTTTATCAATACATTGAAGCATATTGAGGAGTAGGCCTAACCTAATCCAAAATTAGTAGCTTTGCTAACAGGTCGAGTTTTATTTTAAACAGCGCAAAGAAGACGGTCGAAATTAAGAGCAAATAACAGAAATATCGATCCAAAGGCAGCTGAGTGCGCTCATCAGACCGCTGCGATAAACGTAGTTCTAAAACATGTAAGTTAGCTATACTATTTGACAATCACTGCACTATGAACAGAAAACAACACTACTACAGCCTACACTACAACATGACATTGTCAGTATTGTCATTGTATAGGGTCCTCGCATTCAGGGCTTCCGTTAAGCTTTTCTTTCTGCCGTTCAGACGCCAAGATCCAGGCGTTTTGTCGTCTCGTGGCGTCTAGGTCTTCATTTCTGGAGTCGCAACTCGCAACTATGGGCCATCTAACTCGACAATTAAATTCATGTAAATGCAATTACTGCGCCTTTTAGACCCTTAAAATCTGACGTCTGAAGACGCCTGAGGAACGATTTTTGGTGTCCCGCGACGCCGGGGGTATCATTTGTAGTGCCTGAGTCTAATTTTCTGGTGTCAGAGAGGCCGTGACGCCAGTTAACAGAATCCCCTTCATTAGCTGCTTCAAGCTAGGCTATATCTTTCACCCCGCACTGTGCAACCGTGCATGCACATACGATTGTGTGCTCCGTGATCGATAAACGCGCCACGGCAGCAGCTGTCAGCTAGCCACCCACAACTGTGGCGTTCTCCGGCGGATGACAAATACTGGACGGCCGGACCAAGGGTCCATAGATCAGCGCCGGGATGGGAAGTGTCCATAGACCACGAGCGGCGAGGATGCCAAGTGTCACGAGATCTCGGCTGAGAGGAGCATCGGACGTCTCGCTCAAACTAACAGCGTCCCTGGCTGGTAGTGACGACCACTTCAAGGGGCCGATGATACCACCGCCGCTGATATTTTTAAACTTTTAATTCATCGATTTCTACCATTAAATTAGTCGGTCGATAGCACGATAAAAGAGATTCAGGACGCAAAATTGGTTTGGAATTATGGTCATGGATGAATTAAACGAAGTCCGTGACAAAGGCCCGAATGTTGAACCTCTGATGAGTGAAGATATAATTAGTGGAACCTACACTGTACATTGTTCCGACTAATGTAGAAGAATTGACCGGCATGCTATGTGATAGGCTTGATGATCCGACACTAATGAGAGAGACCTAAAGCAGTACAGAAATATGAATAGACCATAGCTCGAGCAAAAGCACAGGCCATGTAGAACTAGGCCCCGGATCTTCCATTATTTTACAAAGACGACATGTGTGACAAACTACTGCGTTCCATAATCATTTTTAAGAATCGCATCATAGCTCGACCTGGCCGATAAATCATGAGTAGAGCTAGAGTCTATATTATTAGCACGCTTATATCAATAAGCGGCGATCTTCAATGGGTCATTGGGGGGAGGGAGGGAGGCGCCTGCCTTCTTGAAAAGAACGAAGACTGTCACGTCTAGCTCAAATGTATGACAGGGGGGGGCATATACAATAGCCCATTACGAAATATAGACTACTAGACCTGCATACATCGTAGCCTACTGTATATCATTTTTAGCCCACTTGTCAAAAATTATAGGCCTACAAGACAAAAAACTATCTTTGATATATGTAAAACATTTATGGAGGGGGTCAAATCCACCTGCCATTGAGATAGACAACGACAATGTAGCTCGTCTCCCCCCCCCCCTCCCCCCCCCCAGCAAAGCATTCTGGGGACGCGTCCCGCAGTCGCCCTATAGGCCTGCGTGTAGATCGCCCCCCATGCTCACAACAATAGCTACGCGTTCGGTCGATCATGTACAGGCCTACATGTAACCTATAGAGGGCGTGAACGATGGATAACCTGTCAAGTTTCCGTGAGGGTTGTTTGTAAGCTTTTGTAACAAGGCCGGAATGCTTTTGAAAGTGATCGAACAAAATTGACTCTCGTGAAAACGCAGCTCACAACGGAAGGAAGCACCAAAGCGCATAAAATAGCTAGGCCTAATGTGCCAAATTTGAGGGCCAGTAACGCCAACTCCGCATTGGAAAAGTGGGAAATCATGGCCTTATGACCGGGACCGGTCTCTCCCCTGTTTCGGTGCAACCGGGATATAAAATAAATGTTTTCCGTCCAGGCCGAACATGTTTAAGAGGCTCCGTCTCAAAAAGATAAAATAAAAACCGTCAATTTTCTTTCATATCCGTAATAATTAATAATTTAAAATACAAGCTGACAAAAGCGCTGTATTTTATACTGGCTAATGGCCCAACTCACTCGCGTGTAAATGTAGGCCTAATGCATGTGTCTGATAAGCCTATGACAGCCAGAGGATATGTGGCATGACAAGATAGATAGTGTTATAGTAGGTCACTTCCCTGCGTGTTGCATAATCTCGCGACGCAGTAACACATAGGCTAACGTTTGTGATTAGGCAGTCGTCGCTACTAGAAGTAGTTGTAGCAATTTCTATTATTAAAATGACAATTCTACAGAAGCCGTAATGTCGTAAGTTGGTAACTTTTTCGGTCGTCATTGATGGCTATTTCAATGTTATTTATTGAAATGTTCTTGAATTATACCAGAAATAAACTCAGCTTAGAGTTTTGAACGCGTGAGATACAATCACGTAGGCCTATCAACTATAGGCCTACGTGGTGATATTAGAAACTGCTGTAGGCTAAAAGACTTACACTATTCTCGTAGGCTAAGTCATCGATCTTTTCATTTCTTATCGACTCTCAAAAAAGTCACCTTGCGCGTTTCATATTGGATCAGTTCTGCATTTAAACACCGAAGACTCATCAGAATTAAATTCGACGCGATAGTGGCATTAAAATAATAATCCATTAAAACCTCCGGCAACGCAAGTGAATTTTCTACAATGATCAAAATTAGGTTTAAACAGTCTAATCTTGTCTAAACAATTTTATTATTATACTGTTTATTTCCGGTAGCAATTTAAGCACTATCTAAAAGACTACAGGCCTTCTCACAAGCAACGAGAAAGAAAAAATAGAGACTATGAGCCTTAATAGATAAAAATTACATAATAGGGTCATGAGAGGATTGGATTTGTTTGTCTAAACATTCCTCGAATATACGTGTACGTATGGGCGTACGTCGTAGGTCTACGTCGTACTGCCAACATTGTACATTGCTGGATGTCAGTTTGATTTTCCACAATCTTCAATGAACGCTAGAAATAGGAATAGCCGATTATACCAGTAGGCTTTCGATGACATTTCTGGCGTCAACAGATGGCTTAAGCTTAGACAGAAGCTCGTATTTTGTATCCACGGGCATGAGCGACATGATTGAGCTATAACCCAAAGTAAAAATTTTGAGGAAAGTCTTTATCTAGTTGTAGCTAGGTAGTAGGTACGGACAAAAAAACGCCGAGACCGACCTCAAAAAATCCTGCGCCAAAAGGAAGGACTGGATCTACATGCAGCTCGCGGGCTGCGAGAACGGGTACAATGTCCTGTAAGCTTACGCTCATTGTTCACATGATTCCAGAACGTAACCTGAGCGTAGAAAGGACAGTTGAAGACGAGGCCGGAACTTTGTTGGACGTTTATTATTACGCTCGCTCATTTTCAGACCGGAAACGAGTGCGATGTAATCACGCAATTGGTCTTGTCTCGTACGAAATTTTAGCCTAATTTGTCTGGAGTATTCACCCGAGCTATAGATCCAATCTTTGCTTTGGCTAACCTACATTATAGTTCTAGGCTTCAAGCGCACAAGCGCATCCGATGTTATAGGCCTAATAGATGGATTCAGAAGTCGAAAGCCAGGCTACCGGAAGCAGACTGCATCCTGCCCTCCTAAATTGTAACGTGAGCGCAAGATGTTTTAGCAGTAAGGGCGATCGTCATATTTTTTGCTGCGGCTTTTTGCAAAACTGTCGGCTTCAGGATTTCTTCCTTAGTCTCGTGTGCAAAACGGCCGATATCAAATTCGCTATTGCGATTGTACACAGAACATTATACATGTAGGCCTACACCATGCAGTGCAGTGTAGATCCGTATGTTATGTGTTATGTTGCATTCGTGCCAGTGCAAATTATTGCTCGCAGAAGAAATCGATCTCAGAGACATAATCCGCATGCAGCTTAAGCACTAGATAAAACACCGAATCAGGACATATTAATCCGAGAATTTCCTTTCGAGACTCAATCATATATAACAAAGGGGCACGGGAAAAATCAGCATCTGCGCCCCTGACCCCCTCCCCTTTTGCTTTATCCTCATGTACTAAGCAACTATACATGTACATATGTATAACCACCTCTAACTTTACGCGCTTCTCTAGAACCGGTTGTTGCTCTGGTTATTGGTTTTTAGACGCGATCACAATACAAAATGATGCGCGTCTGATCTCTTCGATCTTTTGACAATGAGTACCGTTTTATAGGAAAAACAATAGGGTGGAATTTTCAGAGGGTTGTTGGATTGAACCATCCCCAATAAAACCTAGAACCCCCTTGGCTAACACGTGACGGTGGGGTGGATGCTAAGTTATTATTTAGGGGGGCGAAAACAGACCTGTCGAAAATGTAGGCTACGGTTTGATCCTCCTATTTAATTGGAGTTAGTTAATTAGTGAAATACTATATTACTGTTACTACCCAAGGTCCAATCCCATCCCCAAAACAGTCAGTGATAGTTCGTCCCACTAGATCAGGCATTCTTTTGTCGACAACGATCGACCCCAAATGCAAAAATGCAAGTGCATTTTGGTGCGTCGTTTAACTCATCTCCCACTCTCCAAGCAAGCACGTCCTAGATTTTACCAGGAGACAAGCGCGGGTACTCGCAACGCGGTTCTCGCAGTTAGGCTATCATTGACCGTTTTAGCTATTTTTGTCAAATTTACTACAAAACCAACAAGTCTAAACCTAAACCTAAAATTAACCTAAACCAGATCTACAGACAATTGATCAAATTTCTCCAAAACCCAACCAAAATTATTGCAACAGCTCGAAATCGCGCTGCGGGTATAGCTGGAAAAGGTCCCGGGAGCTACAACGCACACGCATAGCTGCCGAGGTTACTGCAAGTCAATAAAGGTGCAATAATTAATATCGACGTTTCTCCTGACGAACACTGTCACTCTGGTCGTAATTTGTTGCGACTCTGGGCAAATTGAATAGCGGTCGATTTTGCTGACAATCGCCGTGACGGCGCACTGAGCACGGTATTATTCGAGGCCTACTAGTAGTAATAATTTGTGGCTCACTACTTTTGCACCGGAAGTCTCTCTTTTTGCCAAGCAATGCGTTTTGCGTAAGACTCAAAGAGGCGGAGTGGGTGAGAGCATCGCTCGGAAATGACACGCAATAATAATCCTTGTGCAGAACGTTTCCTGCTTTATTTTCTCATTAATCTTCTCTGAGCGATGAACATTCAAGAAATGTGATTAATTAGTGGGAATACGTCTATGCCGGAATAAATATGATTCTCTTCATCTATTGTTATTAGGCAGTGGTATTGGTTCTATGCAACGATGAATCAATACATCATAACGCCAAAGTTATTCCACTGCTAATATAGAGGTCATTCACATAGTAGGCTATTATGAAACCCATTATGACGCTTAAGAGCGTGTAGGTGGGTAAGGATTTTGTCCCTTGTAAGGGACGGATGGGCAGCGGACAAAATTTTAACATTTAAACATAACATTTGCGCAAGAAAAATGACGTCAAATGTCGACAAAAATGTCCTTAAGCAAACGGAATAGCCCTAATGACGAAAAATTGAGATATACGCTAACGGATGTCTCGTGTTCACAAAAATGTCTATATTTAGACTTTTGAAATGCATTTGTGATGTCTTCGACAGCAAATTCTGCTACAAATATTCAGATGGAGCAGAATAGTTATGGGGAAGGTTTCACTAAGCTGCGTGACAGAATCACGGCAGCTGATGCTGTCGCCGGAGTCGCTAACACAATAATGTGCATCGCGCTTTGGCGAGAATATTTTCTCATTGCGCTGT
Source organism: Chamaedrilus cognettii (assembly GCA_034695025.1). Classification (NCBI taxonomy): domain Eukaryota; kingdom Metazoa; phylum Annelida; class Clitellata; order Enchytraeida; family Enchytraeidae; genus Chamaedrilus; species Chamaedrilus cognettii. Next base: position 10,590 of record JAQIWG010006904.1, read on the forward strand.
TACTGAAATCTGTCTTTCATGTCTCCATTTAAGCAGGAGCATTTTAGCAGCAGCAGCAGCAGCACAGCTGCAGCTGCGTTCGGTCAACGGCTCTCCTTGCGGAGATCATTCTTAAGTACATTTGTCCCTGAAACTAAATCCTCTCTCGTGATCAGGGGTCCCGCCAGGAATTTATATTTGGAGAGGCTTGAGTTCCGTGACATCCATTTTCTTTCTTTCCAGTTGACGGGGAGAAGAGGAAGTTAAAAGCAATCACACCTCACAGTCTCGATTTGCCTTTCGAAACAAAATTAATTTGACCAGAACGGCCAAAATGTTTGATCGGCTGACTGGCCCAAATTCGCCTAATTTCAATTTGGGAGCGTATTTCTTTAGCTGGGGGAGGGGGGAACATATGCCCATACTTTTCGCTTTTCCTGAGCGCCATGGTGCAATCCGATTCCCCGGTGGCGCGGGTGCGTTTACCGCTGGATGTACATTTCCCAGCAGCCGTTTCACTGACGCGGCTGTCAGGCCAATTGTCGAATAAATAAATCTGCGAAGGTTTGTCTCGTCGGCTAAACGGATATTTGCAATCGCAACTTTGGAGCGTTTCTGCAGCTAAGAGTTAAAGTATAAATGCCGAATGGCCCGAATGCTCGTATAGCGCTTCCGATCGCTGCGAAATGGCGAAAGTATTTTTTGTATAATGAAAGTACTGTAGATCTATTATTCGTAGTTAGGCCCCTATATTTTCCGAGTTGTGTGAATATTCTTTGATTCGTTTTTTAATCAGTCCTTGTGGTTTAATGATCAAAGCTGGCACACACATTGCATGCCTTTGACGTGCATGATTCAGCACGACTTGTTTGATTCACAAATTCACACGATGCGCCAAGCATTTCCTTTCATTCTGCATGCAGCAGCCATTGTCATTATGACAATTTTTATCCCTTCGACATTGGTCACGAAAAGTTGCCATTGAAATTAAATCTGTGATTAGTCTAATTGAAAACTTGAAGTTGTAGGCTGTACACGCATTTACGACAATGTCTCTGATTGGGTTTTTATAGTATTAATGTCAAACAAAAAGACTACCAGCGTGACAAATATTACTAGAGTTGTACTGAACAGCTAATTCGGATTATTTTTTTGCTCCTTTCAATATATTGCATATATTACTTTATTGGCCACTATAATTGATATGGTTTCACTTTGTCAGTTTGAATGTTTCCAATTTTATTCATTCTGTTTTAGCGTGCTATATTTGTGATTTCTGAATTTATAAATACTGTTCATTTTTCTCTTTTTTTAAACCGGTTTCGGCATGCTACCTGTGCTGGTTTGGGCTACCTGTGATAGCTGAATCAAGATTTACTACGACGAAATTTGCTTGCAAACAACAAACATAGCCAACAATTATTTATATCGCAACGCACTATATTGTGTAGGCCTATATGTATTGGGCCTACCTGTGTGTGTTGTCGCTGTAACAGAGATTGTAACTACAGCCTATGTGATACTGTTGGGCTTCGCCATACGTAACAAAACGCCTTCAATCTTTCACAAGTTCACAATTTACAAATCGCGATTCCGTGCAAAATGTCGCCGTTCCCCACGGTACCATGCCGAACGTCAGTTAATTTAACGAAACAGTAGACCTACATCCTCGAGGTTGAATATTTAGCTAGAAAACATCGTGAAGGTCAATGCCCTCGTGACGCCTCCAACGATAACGAGAGGCAGGCGTGTCCGGCCCTATTAGCCTCCAATCGACCTTTAGTCCTTCCCCTTATTTCCCCCGAGAGGCGCGCTGCATAAGTTCGCAACTTGGCACTTGGACGCGTGCAAGTGAATGATACGATTGTCTCGCTTGAGTGGAGGCAGAGCGGATAAATCGTCGGGTTGGTTTTGCGCTGTGTAGTACAGCCTAGCGCGCATGTGATTAAACCGTGAGGGTAGGGTACGCTAAATCACTTCAAAAAAAATCTTCTGTATATTGCAGTACACACCTAGTAGTGACATACGGAGACCTATAGTCTTCTACAGGTTATGCACCAGCTAAATGAGGCATTGATTTTCGGCAGCTATCTAACTGAACGGCGCAGCGCGTGTAATATCTACATATTATATATCTCTAGTTACATAAAATGATTCGAGTATCAATCACTCTACGGAGAATAAACTGCACGAGAAGGGTAAATTAACTAACCGCTATAGCATGTAGACTTACATACGGATAATGTAATCAACTCCAACTTAATTATCCCCC
>JAQIWG010006905.1:0-12839 GCA_034695025.1 Chamaedrilus cognettii
TATTTGGATTGCAGCATGCTCTTGCTATAATTGCTTGCACGGTTGTATTTGTGCACCCTGATTTATGTTTCGTTATTTGTGCTGTCCTCGTTGCCGACTGCATTTTCATAATCGGTGCACTGATCATTTCCTTTTTAACCTTGTAATATGTTAACCTTGTATATAATATGTACATCCTACATCATTGTATGACGATAATTGCAGATGACATATTTGCATGTATTAATGTCTCTCTGAAGGACAACCTTGACACTATATCAATTGATCCAAGTACACACCGCGTCTGTTTACCAATTAATAGATTGACGTCCGTCCGTGTAGATATTCGATGCTAAATTCGAATTATGAGTCGCATTAGTTGCAGCAAGGCAAAAGTGGTCAGTGTCATCATACAACATTTTTGTTTATACTGATGTCACACTGGCGTTCTAGGGTAGGCTGATGTTAGTCCATCCTTGGCTTCCTTGATAGTGAATATTAATGTATTCTACACAAGGCAATAATCATAGACACCTTGAATCATTGACATCTATGAAAATAATCGTAGAAAAAATTACATGATAATATCACAGAAAATAATATATGATAAATTGATATTAATCATATGCATGATAGATCATATACAATCGTAATACGCTTCAAGTGAGACTAGAGTAGAATAAAATATGCTAAGCCCAACCTGTAGACATAGTAGACAGCGGCTGATATGATGGTTACAATAAACGCCAGCATTCCAAATGCAATGAGCACCGCATTCCGCACTGAAAATTTTTTATAGCACTTACAATAGATATATTTTGTTCCTATCTTAGAAGCTTAATTTACACTACAAATGTGCGTAGTGTAAGTGCATTGCTTCTCAAATTTGATGTATTATTGTATTGTATTTGTATTATTTATGTAATATTGTATTATATGAGCGATATAGGCCAAAACCATCCAGAATCTTGAAATACAAAGCCTTATCCCAATTAATAATAGTTACGTCACTAATAATTGCCGATTCGTCAGTTCTGCGCTAATTTATAAAGCAATTACACAATTGCCATCATGCAACTATAAGTGCAAACCATTATATTTTGACTTTACTTCAAGTTCTTGCGTGACATTTGTCACAAGGCAAACTAGGTTTGAGCAAATGCTGCATTTTCTAGCGCATAAAAACTAACATTAAAAGGAATGTAACATTAGTGCCTTAAACACAAAGAGAATGATGCTACCAGTGTTATTGACCGGACAGAGTTCTCCATGGAATCCGCACAGTGGTTGGTCTGGCGGCATTTTGAGTTTCTCGAAGCCTTCGGTCAACTGCACCGTCTTCACAGTATATCAAACAAAATCAATGCATAATTTGCTGTCAATGCATACAATACATTTCTCATTCTTCTCTTACAAACACTTCAAAGTCTTGAAGTAGTATTAAATTCACGGTTTGAAAATGGATATAATACATGTACAATCATACACTAAATTGCTAACAAGATAGAGTCAAATATTAAGTTAAAATTCTATGTTCTTTTCCAACACAAATTTGTCAAAACATTAGTAAATTGATCCTCAATAAAGATGCATGTTTGATAGCAGCGACAGCAGAAATTAAAAGATTTAATTTTTTAACATCAAATAGGCTTTAAGCTAATTTGAAAATATTCACAATTATTCAATAGAACTCGCTACTTCTCCCACTCCGTTCCTGCTCAGCTTTCAAACAGGTTTTAAGTTAACTAAATTTAAGAAGGGTGATTGTCCTTCGAAACGCATCTTTTCATCATATACATTTTTGCTCAGACAGACGCATTAAATAGTCTGGCTATCCTACGCACTTTCTTCCATCCCTGTTCCGCCAATTACAGTATATAATCATTTCTTTATTATTTTATTATTGCTCTTTTATTATTTTCAAAAGAGTTTACCAGCCACTCTGTACAGAAGGTAGCGTTCCGCCCAGCTTCCATGAGCGGAACCAGTATGAGCACTTCGTACTGCGGTGAATCGGGCGAGAGGTACCACAGGTTGTAGTCCATGATGCGATCCGACTTGAAGTCTATGACAACTGGTCCAGATATACCTACAATTTTTGTAGTGTGTGTTTATATCGTAGGCAATTTTTGTAGGTTGTCGAATTGGCTGAATAAAGGAAGAAAGAATGTATCCAAAATACTTTCAGTTATTGTTAGGTTTGTTATAGAATGACTGTTGGATTATGCTCCGTTATCAAACACAGACACATTTATAAAACCATAGCATATGTAATGCAATATATATACTGAATTACAAAGGGATGTCGACTTAATTTTCATTAATGGCCGGTTGCTAGACTTCGATTTGAAGTGCGCTTTTATTTTGTAGTCCGAATTAACCAATCAGATTATTCGATACAATTCTTTCACATATTTTCATTGGTTAATTCGGATTACAAAATAAAATCGCACTTCAAATCGAAGTCTAGCAACCGGCCTTAAGAGCTTCGTTTCAGATAAAGATTCATTTTTAGGCTTTAGGCTTTTAGATTGGCCAGTCCACACTTTCACAGGTGAAGATTGTACTAGATTTTATCTAATTAATTAGAATGTTAAACTATAACCAATATATTATTCAGCGTAATGATTAATTTTCAGTCAACGACGACAATTCAATCCAAATTTGTAAAACCAATAAACTTAGGAGGAGTGAGACTGCATAGAGTCTTAATTTCTCCAACACGGATTTAATGATAGTTCAGGATTTAGCTTATGTAAAAAGATGGGTTAAATCCTGAACTACCATTAAATCCGTGTTGGAGAAACCAGCTCAAAACGTTTTACAAGTTTTGTAGTTGAGTCAGAATTGTTATCCAGCAAATTTATTGGCATAGAAGAAAAAATAAACAGTGCGCATACCCGTATTACATTCGTTCAATGTTATGTGACTGCTAATCAAACAATTGAAACTTGATTAAATTTAATTTTTGAAATGATAGCGATGATTTCTTCATAATAATTTTTGTCATGAAAGCCTTGCCTTCAAAGGCTCTGTTCATGGCCATATCAAATATTAGCGTTCCGTTGGCGTACTGCGATGGGTCGCTGCCGTTCAGAATATCCTCCGTCAAGATAGCGAAAAGATACGTAGCGTCGTACAGGAACAACGCGTAGTTGGAACCCTTAACATGAATCAACATCACGCCTTTCTCTGTCATCACAAACAACGTTCGACTGAAAATGTTTGTCGCTGTCCAAACTAACAGTTTGCTGAAACGTGCAACTCTGTATGTGGCACACGGTGCTCCGTATCAATCGCCTATAATCCATTCACCGAAAAAGGCAGGGACGCGGAAGCACTTCCCAAGCCGCGAAATATAATTTTATTGTCAGCGATATAATCGTAGCGAAAGAGACCAGTGACTGCCGCACGGGGAGGTGGGAAGGGGAGAGGGGGCTGTTGGGGGGCGGTGACCTTTGTCGCGTAGGCCTACAGTCCACATCGACTTGCAATTATTTTTGTTACTTTCTTATCCGTGCAATTTATAACTCTGTAATTTGAAGTATCCGGAGTAAAATTCTGCAAATTTTCCTTCTGAAAGATCAGAAAAATATTCTTATCCAAAACTTTCATCCTAATACTTTGAACGCAAGAAGGATAATACACTAATTTTACGGCAATGGTTAGAAAATGCAAAACCGCAAACAAAATCCGCTTCCGCCTTCAGAAAGAACAAATATTCGGATGGTGATTTTTCCAGGAACTGGCCGCAGTTTATTATTCGCAGCCGAAACGTGCAATAAGAGTGCACGGATGGCGTTCTCTAGCCTTGATTTATCGACTTGCAATTATTCTAATTTCGTTAAGCTTAATGGAACATCGGAACGTATTAATAGGGTATTAAAACTATGATTACTGTAACGTCAGGACTATTGTAACGAACGGCCTGAGCGTAAGAATTTATCAAGCAATTAATCAAAGATATTTTATTCGTTCAATTAAGTCAATTCTGGTATCATTTTACATTGTATCTATTGACTTTAATTAATGTATTAATGGGATACTAAAACTATTTCAATGTTGAGATTATTACTGTGTTATTACTATAAACAGTCAGAGCGCAGGGATCTATCCAGCAATTTATTTCAGATATTATATTATGTCACCGTGTCAATTCTAAATCCATTTTATCTATTAACTATTAATAGCATTAATAGGTACAACCAATAAAAAATAAAAAAAGAAAAAAAAACTTATTAATACCATTAGGCTACTCTATTCTCTATTCATCTACTTTCACTTGAAAAATCCTGCTTCTATAGTCACCGATTAGAAACATTGCCACATGTTATGTGTGTTATAGCCTACATGGCATTGTGTATGTAACATGCATATACGTTAGCAACAGCTAAACTGTTCAAAATTCATAGCTCGTCATCCTCTAATATAAAATAGCAATCGCCAGCCCAAATCAAACTTAAACACCAAAACCACAATAGCCTGACCCGTTAATACAAGATCATGTCAATCAATTTAAGCTAAATTGCCAAATTGGTCAGACCGTGAGATTTTTTTCAACGGTTCCATTATAGTCGAAGAGTCGTAACATCTCTCGCGGTATGCTATCGACGAACTGGGTGGCTTTCGTCTCGTTCGTGAATAAGGACAAGGCTATCTAATACAATCAATGGCATCGAGAAACAGTCAATACATTTCGCCAGAGAGCTTATTTTCCAATAACAATAGAGATATTCGAGAATCATCTTGAATAAAATCAATCACTTATAATGTTAGCAAATCTAGTTAATCTAAACTTAATAAATTTCAGAGCTTGGGATGGCCCTGTAGTCTAAATTTCTCAACAATAATTCAATATAATTGATAATTCCAAACATTTTACGGCAGAGGTTAAATTAAATTTTGATTGAAATCAGTTTGCTAGTTACTTATTGTTTCAACTAAAAAGTCGTTTGCCTCTCTGGGCCCTCTATTTCCTTTGATCAGGTTCTGCAATACTAAACATTTTCTGCGCTGGGGCAGTATTGATCATTTCTCAACAAAAATTCTGTTTGTAAAAACATTAAAACTGTTCATAATTGTTTTGTAAAAAGATCAGCACTTATTAATGACATTAAATAAAAATTATAATAATGATTTTAAAGCAGGGGTGGAACAAAGTTTCCCGAAATTGGCGGGCAAGGACAAGCTATTCTTAAAACTACGCATTTCATCACCCCCAAAAGAGATTTTCACTTTTGATACGAAACTCGAGAGCGAGGGGAGTGGGTTTGTTGAGAAGACGACAAATTTTATTTGCAATTTAGGGGACATTTTGAGGCACTTCAGTGTCTTTGAAAGTAATTGGGAGGTGTTTTTTATAAATTCTCTATAAAGGCTCTTAAATGCTCCCGCAAGTACCCAGTATCACATTTGGAGGGCCAGTAGATAGAAGGCAAAAGAGAGAGAAAAAAAATAACTGACCTTGGACCTTGGACGGCAGCTAGCGACACGTATGTGTTTAACCGCCTTGCTGAAGGGCCTGTAGCGCATGGTTTCATAGTTGCCGGCACGGGGACATGAACCCAGGTCTCTGCATTCCCAACCCGACAGCTTGCCCACTACACCACCGCCTCGCCTTCTGTGACTTCATAATAAATAAAAACACTTGACCTTCTCAACAGATTGGATGTTACTACCTGCAGCAGAGAGCTGAACGCCTCCTTGGCCAGGGGATCGTCGGTGCTCCCCGTCTGCCAGACAGTCCTCAGATTGTCCTCGGGTACGAAGCACGTTGAGATGTAAACATAGTCCTCGCCCACTGTCATGCCAAGCTCCTGGGCCGTTAGCATGAACTGGCGAACATAGGCCGGAGACCCGCAGAGTAGGAGCACTGCAACGAGAATTTGACAGTAGTTGGACCTTTAATCATTACAGTTTGGCAAGTCATTAAAAAAACTGAACGGAGCAATACGCCAAAAAATTCTAAATCATTAACTACATGTACTTTTGGCATAAATATTTTGCTACAAGTGATAACTGTAAGTAACCAGAACTGCGTTTATCCCCTATCCCTATTGTTCTGGACACGATGACATTGAGCTACCGATATCAAGAATTTTAAATTCTGCCTGCTCCTCCGACAGTACATGTAGCCGCTTATTTAGGCGTCGGAATATCGGCTTCATTTTGTGAAAAAGAAAAATTCAGTTAATCTTGCAATAGGAACTTGGAAGGCTGCTGAAATTAATTTAGTTAATCCTCTTTAATGAAAAGAACTATCTTTAGCGCCAAAGGCGTTAGTTCTCGGATGGGCCGCCGGTTAACACGCTTTACAAGAACATTAGCTGATTAGAAATATAAAATTCCTGGCTAGACGGTCTAATCTAGATTATGATCAATCCGAATTAATAGATTAGCATAAACAGCCTGATGTAAATCTCAATTTGTTTGAAGAAGGGAAGAATATCGGTGAAAACAAGTAATGAAATTGAGCTACTATTGATGTTTTATTGTAATGTTCAGTATTATCAAGCACAAGTGCCAATTCATTAGAAACTGGACAGAGTTTTCTTTGTATGGACATAAAATTACGTCTACATAATTTTATCGAAGTATTCATTTTCTATGATTCCTTCCAAATGATATTATTTAAATAATCACCGCTCAAGTTTACTTATTTAAGGTTTTTTAGTATGTTGTGTCATATGCATGCATGTGTTTACTGTTGTCATTAGTCTTCTGCATGAATAAAAGCTTTTCATACATTATGTCGTCTTCAGCAGTTTCTTCTTGACACGACTTAGGAAACAACTCTCATTTTGAGGCTGAAATTGAGTCATCGCCATTGAACAGAATCCCTAATGCTCTTCAAACTATGACAGGGAAGATCCTGAATATTTTCAAATACAAGTGAATTAGCCTACTAAGCGACTTTCAATCATACCTCTAGCTTCGAATACGATTTTCTGGAGCCATTTACGAAGAGTGATATCGTCGACCGAGTCTGTTGGCGCGGTGTGGATGCTGGATAACGTGATGTTGCACGAGTTGAACACTCCCTGGATAGCGTCGCCAAGAATGGGACACTCGTTCCAGTTTGTGAACAACATTGCGGCGAGATTCCACTGTGAACAGCATATAGATTCCATTGTTAACAGCATATTAGATTCCACTGTTAACAGCATATTAGATTCCACTGTTAACAGCATATAGATTCCACTGTTAACAGCATATTAGATTCCACTGTTAACAGCATATAGATTCCACTGTTAACAGCATATTAGATTCCACTGATAACAGCATATTAGATTCCACTGTTAACAGCATATTAGATTCCACTGTTAACAGCATATTAGTCTACATGTATATTGCAGCATATAATATCACTCAGCGCTCTCATGTCCAAATAAAAATTTTATTGGCCCATTGTGAAACTCCCCAGTTTTAAATCCATGTGTTGATATGATAGCATCATGTTATATTTACTATTGTAAATTTACTACGATAATTCACTACGGTAAATTTTCAATGGTAAATTTACAAGTACCATGCATTACTACTTCAGGCTACCATAGCAAAATACCCATGTTAGCGTGTTCGCCCACGGTTCTTAAGCCGTTCTTACGCCCTAAGTCCAAGACGTGCAGGCAAGGACTCACGTCGTAGAAGTGGAAGATGCGGACGAGCGCAGTGGCAAGACGGTCGTAGGGACTCATCAGCCTCACGAGCGTGTTGTACGTGATCGTGTCCGCTAGAACCATCTCGGCGGACGCGAACGCGAACCACGACATGTTCCAGTAACCGATCAACTTGGCCGCGTCGACGGCGGCTAAACACAGCAGCATGCAGGGGCTACTTACGCATTATATAAATACTACATATTATTGCGTTCGTTTATTCGCAAGTAGGCTGACAAAATGCAGCCCAGTACAAGCATACATTGCAACTATCATACAATAATAGATAAACAGTGTTAGCCAAAAAAATGGAAATTAGGTAAATAAATTAACCGATACTGCAATAGAACTGTTCGGGTAAATCTTAGCACATAGTATACACACAAAATAGTATAGGGAAGCAGCAGAAAAAAGCGAAACTGCCATAAGATTAAAAGCGCATAAAAAAAATCAGGTGAACAGAAATGGTGAGGGGGAGACAGCCAATAGATGTCCCTGTACAACTGACGGGGAATGAAGTTTTTGTCGTCTTTATCGGAAAGTATAAAGTTATGAGAGCGTCGTCGCAGATGGTGGTGATGGGATGTAGTGGCGGGGAGGAGATAGTGCAGCACGTGAGTTCTATCAGCTTTGACTGCACGAAATAGGTTGGCGTCAGCCTGACTGCTAATGTCCGACGCGGTTGGTGCGGAGGGTGGGAGGTACCCCGTATCTCTTAGTTATTCTGATAACGCCCTGAAGTCGGCCCCGTTTGCCGTCGGTCGCGTACGGGCGATCGCTTATCCTAGGCAGTGTTTGATCACACCACCGTCAGGCCGAATGCGTCTTCTTTGTTTAGAAATTGCAGTAATCAAAATACTACGAGGGCTTTCAGGTCGCTAGGAGTAATATTGCATTACCTTTTGCTCTTTACACAGAGTAGTACAAAACGCACATGTAGCTGGACTACGCTAAAGTCACGACTTTGCATGATAATACTCTAATCTCACTAAATGCTCAGCGTGCTGGCTATTACGTCATATGACATGGAGTCTGGCATTATGTCACACCAAGAAGTCATATGAGAACAGATCTTCAACGGTGATACTTAGAATTAGGCCTACATGTACGTGTAGCTTACATGCACGTGTGCCACACAAAAGTAAATACTTGATTCGACTTCGTCTTGTTGATTCGAGTTCTTTGAATTTTGTGCGTGCTCTATTACGTTAGCACCATAATATGGTACGCGTAGATTCTCAGGTGATGATGTAGAATGTACAATGAATGCTGGACAGATGGACATAGACATGGACATTGAAGAATGGACATAGAAGAATGGACATAGAAGAAGGACATAGAAGAATGAACGTAGAAGAATGGACATAGAAGAATGGACATAGAAGAAGGACATAGAAGAATGGACATAGAAGAATGGACATAGAAGAATGGACATAGAAGAAGGACATAGAAGAAGGACATAGAAGAATGAACGTAGAAGAATGGACATAGAAGAAGGACATAGAAGAATGGACGTAGAAGAATGGACATAGAAGAAGGACATAGAATGTATGAAGGACAACCAAATGCTGGTAATCCTACTAGCTATAACTTTCTCACATTTTGATCAATTATTTCAAAAGTCGCACGACTAGCAAAAAATGAATCAATAATAAGCCACATAAACCTTACGTCCATGAAAAATATATACTATTTCCAGTGGCGTAGCGAGGAGGGGCAGGGGGGGCAGCCGACCCGGGCGCCGGTGGCTAGGGGGTGACAAAGGGGCGCCCAAAGTATTATATTAACACTGGATTAGTTAGATAATATATTAAACTCGTCATTTGTTTAAACTTGAAAAGTACACTTATTTTAAGTAACACAGTGCACAACAATGTTGTTATCCAGATACCAGTCTATAAGGATTATTAGAGTTTCTGTTATGTTATTGTGCTAGATAATTTATGTACTATTGATGTTTGAAGTAATGTTTTGTTTCAATTTTTCCAACCAGCCGACTACAGCTGGAATGAGAAATTTGCACTTGGACCTTGGAGGGTTGAAATGCCTGCTTCCACTGCATGCCCAAAATTTACACGCAAATTTGGGTGTTTTGCCCTGGGCGCCAAATATCCTCGCTACGCCACTGACTATTTCAAATTAATATTTATGAATTTCTTTACTTAGTTGCATGGTGTCAGGAAGGGCATCTGGCTGTAAAAACCTAGCTCCTGCAGTCTTCACAAGAGCGCAAACGTCTAACTGTGAAAACATGGGCATTTTTACATGTACAGAATAGACGAAAAAGGCGGTTAGTTGGCTAGCATAATGCATTTCTTCTTCTACGCGAAAAATGTTGAAGCTAAATAATGAGGCCTAGGAATTTTTAAGATTAGTCGTACACCTGTAATCACGAGTGGCCTGTTCGTCTTACAACGTAACAACTATCCAGCAGCAGTGGCCGTTGTTTGCATGTCAACTGTCAGTGCATTCATACTGAACGAAGATTAGACGAAGAGCTCATTTGGCTGAGTTGTGATCACCGGCTGTCACGCACACTGTCCGGTGCTGCCGCGCCGTCCAACATTACATCCGAATCGGTATCAAGTACAGCCTATATGAAGGCTAACCAGTGCGTGGGATTTGTTGGGGGGGGGGGGGGACTTCAGGTAAGGGTGACATTGACAAATTTGTAGAGCACATTGTATCTAAATATATCGTGAATTTAACATTAGGCCCTACGGACTATTAGGAAAGATTTTTCAGATACTCTCACCACCCCCCCCCCTCTCCCTCCCCCGGTCGCGAGGTCTTTGCAAAAAGGAAACAAGCTCTTCTGGATCGAATAAAACTTAGGCAAGTCGACAGATTTGATTTACCCCTAATTACAACACGTTATGGTCGCGCATAGGCTAGGCTAATGTGGGCTAGGCTAATGTGGGCTAGTATGTACAAAAGTCTCAAAATATTCATAATTTTTTTAGTAATTGAAGCTTAATATGCTGCCAGAGAAATAATAGTTATTATAATAAATATTTTTAATAAGGCAATTCTAAATGATAGCGATAAAACTTTCATTGCCATTGAAAAAAAACTATACATTCTACAACATAATAATGTCTGAATAGAAACATTCGTTGACAAATTGTTCTTGTTTCTTGACCTTAAAGCATAAAGCAGAGTTACAGTTGGTGTTCAATGTCGGATTCCCAGCCATGTTTTCGAACACGCGTCCTCCCGGAACACGGCCTGGGAACAAACATATTACCGGAATACGCTGTGCATAGTGTAGCACTACACTATGCTCTAGACGTCGATATTCGAAACGCGCAAAAAGTCTTTTAAGTTCTCAACGTCGGATTCCGGAAACACGGCCCGGAATTTGATGCTAAACACCTAATGTAGCTCTACCTTAATTGGTTCATTATACTGGGGACATCGATGATCGAAGCACACGAAAATATATATATCACGTGCTCAACGCCGGATAATGGAAACACGGCTGAAAATCAGACTCGGAACACCCGATGTACCTCCATCTTAATTGGTACGAATTGCTGAAATTCGCAAAGAAACAAGATGAGCGCAGTTGAGTGTACGATATCCGCACTCAACCGACTACCGGCCAGCACTCAAGCGACGCTTCAAGCAGGAATCCTTCATAGAACGAAATCACGTTCATTGCTGCAGCGGCTCATCGTCTGCGCACGCCTCGAAAAAGTTCCTTTCGCGAATAATGAAAAGTTAGTCCATTAGGTTATGCACGGCGTCAATTAACTTACGTAGTACGTAGTGCAGATAATTGTAGAGGCCTCAGGCCTCAGTTTAACCTCTAAAGACAGGAGTAGACTGGAGCTAAAATAGTGAGATACTATATAATACAACAATGCAATACGATATGATACAATAATGCAATATGATATGATACAATAATAATAAGATATTTAAAAATTAATCGCTGGTCAATCTGCATGTATGCAATATGATTAATTACAAATTTTGCTCTTGAATTCGCGAATATCATCTTGTGCATTACAGTTTTTAAATAGCCCTAGTCGTAATTATTTATATAAGCATGCGATTGAGTTCTAGAGACAACGAACATTCGCGTCGTTTGATCACCTAGAAGCCTGGGGCTCGAAGTTGATCCGACCACGATCCATGATAGTTCATGAAGGAAGCAAGGAATCAGATTAGAATATCAGATCGCTGAACTCATTCAATCTTGCTGGAAACTATGTCTATAATTAACTGCAACGTCCAATCGTGAAAAATGATTTAGACAAACGAGGTTATTTCAACTGATAGACTGTATGATTTTATGGCATACAATTTTATCAATATAGTCTTCGGAGCAAATTAGACTATAGATGCCCTGAATAATTCTATTGCAACTCATAACATCTAGGATCTTCTGACAAAAACATTATTCAACAGTGTCAGTTTTACATGCGCTGCTTGTAAAATGATCTTTCTACAGCAACCAGATCTTCTCAAATTGCATCTTTATTATAAATCTATTTCCGTCTTAATCATAATGTAAAGAGGGCATGTTTAAATATTTCGATACCATCATGACCTAGGACTTTCCTATTCATGTTATTTTGATCATCTGTGCATGATCACGGTGGCTGTTTACTCTTTTTTTAAAGTTGTATTTTTATTTATGTGTATGTGCGCTTCACTTTTCATGTGAGCAAAAGATACATAAGTGTAGAATATATCAATAGCAAGCGCTCTGCATTACAGCCTACCGTCGGAGCACGGCAGTCCGATGTATCCGTCGACGTGCTCGACACACTGCAACTCGGCAGTCACACCGAGTGCTTGTTTCCCCGTGCAGTTGTCAAACCGCGGCAGGAACCTGCACAGTGCACACTGCACAATAGCCTATAGGCTATTGTCTAATATTGCAACTGAAAACTGCAATAAAGCTGTTAACATAGTCAACGATTACATCAACACTGTGTATTTGAATTGATAGGTTAACGGCCGGTTTATCCAACACGGATTAAACGGTGGTTCAGGATTTAGCCTATGCAAAATGATTGATTAAATCCTGAACCACCATAAAATCCGTGTTGGAAAAATCGGCACTAACAGTGTTAACTATTTTAAATATGTGTAATTCAAAAATTAAAAACATGTTATATAATGTGTAAAGCAATGTATAACAACATGTTACACAATGTTAAAATATAGTAGCGTCAATTAACGGTATAA
>JAQIWG010006906.1:0-12839 GCA_034695025.1 Chamaedrilus cognettii
CCCACCCCCCGCCCGCACCTGGGCCTTACTCAGAATGCGTTCCGTTGCGTCACAGCGCGCCATCCCGCGCAGTCGCGTGACGTCACTGCGCGCTACCGTTTCGTGACGTAATGCGCGCAATAAGCGACGCGGCGGCATTTTTGAAAATTTGAAATCTGAAACCTCGGAGACGTGTCTTTCCTCCAACATCGAAACGAGTCAAGGATTCAGTAAGGTACCACCTTTATACTAGTCATTTTCATTTCTTTATCATTTCGTCACAAAGGTAGACAACGCTGGACGACATATACGAGCAGCAGCGATACAAAAGCATCAAATAAACGTCAAAAAACGCAACTGGTCGGCTACTAAGAATTTGAAGTAAGTTAAGTATTTGAAGTTTATACAACAGATCTCGTTTCCCACGGCACTTAAACTATGGAAACTATTGAATTATGAAAATAATATTGCCTGTTAACCATGAAACAAAAGGAAAAAGGAAAGTTTTGCTTAGTTCGATTCTCGCTTGTCGCCGTTCTTTGACGAAGGCTACACGCGGGCTATAAATCTTCCAATTTGTGTTTACTAGCTCAGACCAAGAATAAAGCTTAGGCCTAGTTCAAATAGACTAACCTTGAACAAAAAACTCGGTCCAAGAATAGGCGTGACTTAAGAGAACCTGCATCCGAACATTTGCATCATAATCGACAGTGTCTGTAATAAAGACATTGTCTTTTTTGACGGGACAACTCCATTATTCTATAGGGTGCAATAAGCATCCTTACTATGAAACAAACAAAAATTGCCGAGATTCTGTCAGGCTGTCATGCCAGGAGCATTATAGAGACGTTTCTCGGATGCGATATTGTCAGATGACAGCGTAACAATACGGATCTTCCATGTTACATCACAGGACAATGTCTCCTTTACGGTGACGCAACACTCCTATCCGTCTTGCCTCATCTATACGGGTAATTCACCGACCCGATATCAAAGAGAGTTGAAGGAATCAAAAGATTGCTTGTTACGTGGCCGGCGAAAGAAATCGGTAGCTTTTTCCGAGCCGCGACCAAAATTGGATTTGCCAAGGGGGCCATTAGTGCGGCAATCGGTGCTTAGCCTCCATAACGCCCCTTTGGCTTGGAAGTATGGGCGGATGGGTTCTTTCAAGTCTAACGTGATGACCGGCAGCAAAACGGTTGAGATTTGAACGCAAGAGACCATGGCTTATCTTTAAACAATCCCAAAGATTAAGTGCAAAACTCTGCTTAATTTTTAAAAAGCGACCATTTTTATTTTGTGCCATTTCCGTTCTTGGAACTTAGCTAGAACTTTTTTACTGGTGCACTTCCAAACATCGCTTTTAAACTTTCCAAATAATAAATTTCACATTATCTAACCCTGCATGCTCTAGTTGAACGGTCAGTCAAGACCCCAATAATTTCAAACAGTGACTGTAGCGGGATCGCTCAACGGTCCGTCCCTGAACCAATTCTCTTGACTTTTTATAGCAATTATATCGATAATTAAATTTCGCCCCCCTTCGTTTTAAAAATACGGAAAAGCCAACAATGGATAATTTTTTTGGTTGTTGTCTAGTTTCTTATTTCATCTCAGTCTGCTTTGCCTTTCTAACAACCCAAGGACAAAAGGTTCATGCTGTTCAGCACCTAGTTCGCTTACAGCACTTGACAAATCTACTCAAACTTCGTAGGGTATAGGTCCTGATTAGTCTGCTTTATTTCAAAGAACAAAGCGGAACCAAAAATTCAACCACACGATATATCATTTAGCACATATCTAACAAAAAAAACTATCAAAAATGGCCCGCCTGTAATTAACAGCCCAAGATTTACAATCTAGCAACAATCTCAGCTAGTACAAAAGGACAACTAAAAGTTTGGTTAAAAATACCCAAGCTGATCGTCCATTTATCAACCAAACATATAATTCATAATGTTTTCCTAATGCACGACACGGAAACAAAGGCGCGAAAAAAAGACGCGATGCTTGTAGGCATAGCTGTGATTTATAACATCACAATAAATCGCTACTGAGAGACAAGTTAGCGTGAGAAAGGCGAAAGCGACCGCTCGTTTTGGAACTTGGGAAAATCGGCGCTAAACAGCTGTCGGTGGGTTTAGAACGACTTTCCCGACACGCTGCGGTTAACCGCTAACTGAATGCTGGGCCCGTGTGACGAGCTCGAGCAAAAAGCTTAGCTTAGCCTAACCCAGGTGAATCCAAATGAGGGGTGATGCTTCCCCAAAGAAAACTTTTGGAGGGAGGCCCAAACTATAGCTCCCACAGCAAAACATCGTCTTTCTCCCGGACTTTTTATACTCCGCCATGGAAAATGGTGGGGAGCATTAAGAATAGCATTTCCTGACCTGCTTCGAAATCTTTTTCCGCTCGTCCCCTCCCCCCCCCCCCTCCTAAAAAAATATGTACAATCTTGACTCAAATAATTAATTTTGCACCCTCCACGGGCAGACCTTGCCGGTGCCAATGGCTTAAACTATTGTAATTGTTATTAGGCCGATGTAGCCTATATTTATATTTGCACGCGACCTGGAGGCTGAGAAAGTCTGTATTTTGCATAGCCAGAGTAGAGAATCTTTGAACGTTTTACCTATAGAAGGTGAAATTTTAGGCGAATTAAAGGCGGGGGGGGGGGGGGTGGCAAAATGCAGCAAAGAAATTACGTCGTCGTACTATTACAGTATTCCTGGGGTTTAGGGCCGCACTAAACGAGTTCTTGGTCTCTGCAAAGGAATTTTGCGCACTAGCCATGCATGCAGCTCGTTGAGGTTTTGAGTTAAGATATTAAATTGCTCCAATCAGGAACAAAATTCAAGCTCCATGAACCTGAAAATCCTTTGGTAAGTGGCTGTTGAAGACAGCGAACATGTATGTAGCATGCATGCCTCTATGTACAATTTATTGACAAATCTCATGGAATCAGAATAAAATCCTCACAAAAGCTAGCTTCTGTCTACAACAGCAATACACGAAAAGCTTTCACGCAAACAAAAACAAACCAAAGGGCAGGAATGCATACGTGCTCGCAAACAGATACGAACAGGATCCGCATAGAGAGACAGACAAGTACAAACAAAGCGCATGCATACGTGCTCGCAAACAGATACAAACAGGATCCGCATAGAGAGACAGACAAGTACAAACAAAACGCCAGACAGACTCAAAGACAAGTCAGAGGAGACACACTGAGAAGTCCATTGGTGCATAGTCGCAAAGTTTCTCACGTTATCGCGACAAAAAGGCGCTGCTTGGTGCGACCAACCAAGAGTGCATGACTCACACGGAGCTATAGTTACATTGCCCTCCGCGTCTCGACTAAGTTCGACTGAGATCCGCTAGTGCGTGGTTTTTTGGGGATCGGGGGTTACTTCCCTATATTCCGGTGTTAGTCAAATATGCAGGTGGGGTACCGTTTAAAAATTGAGCTGAGAAATGGAGTTTGATAATAAAATGCACGAGTTGAGCGTCAAAACTGGTAGCAGACAACGGTACGAGAATTTCCAGATAGTAATACAAATGTACAATGTAAAAGAAATTAAAGCAACTGAAATTATCGGCAGCTGTCAAAGGGTTTCATTATGTTGAATAATAGCCTGCGTACTGTTACGCGTCTATTGTAATGCTACGTTTAATACATAGTTAGCGTTTTCCTATATGCAATGACAGAGGACGAAATAAAAAAAAATTAATTATAATGCATCGTAAGTAACATAACAAATGTTAAGTAAAATAACTTATGACGACAGACATGGCGCCTTTCAACGCGCCATTTCAACATAAGGATTAAGAATTGATTCTCGTTTGCTTTAATTTTGTCTGATTTCCAGGTTTTGGACATCGCGCTTTGAAATTACACGGACAAACTAACGTTTAATATTGCGACAAGTGCAGCGATTCCTTCGTTTCGAAACTCAAACTGCGCTGTCACGCAGTCAGAGCGGCCTCTTTGCCTTTTGGTCTGACGCTAATCGCCGGTACATACTCCTGCCACGCTCGTCTATTCTCCTCCCGTTGCGCTCAAAGTCTCATTTTGTTGCGTTTACGGCAACAACGCTCGCAGTCGGCGACGTCTTAACTTCAGCAGAGTTCGAGAGTGCATGCATCGGATCAGATTTGAGTGCAATGCGGCACAACATGTCATGCTTACATTTGAAGATGGGGTGTAGATATTCCCCCAAATCAAATTCAATTTAAGTTTCCAATTGCGCAAATTAAACAGCTAAGATATAGTCACCGTGCATGCAGGGAATGCAATAAAAATGCAAAGCATGCAAATCTGGTGCTAAATGGCGCCGTTCTGATTTCACAAACAATCAAGCCATAATAATCACACTCACACATGTCATGTTAAACAATTTTTGGAGACCAAAGCAAATATCAACCTTATGCTAACTGCGAATCAGCTTTAAAAGAATTATTTGGCCAAAATAAAATGTGTGATATCGCTTTGAGCTTCTGATACACGTCAATTAGGCGCATTGCTTAAAGATTTTCAAACGTTTCACCTCCACAATATGTTGAGGCGTCGAATCTTATCCGCGCTCTCGCTATCCCGCGTATAAAAGCATTTTAAATCCAATGCTTTCAAAGCATTCATCTAGGTCATTGACTGTTGCGCAAGTCTGCAGGCATTTAGAATACCGAACCCAAATCTCACGCTGGCAGCAAAGCCAATCGTCCCATTCACCCGCTGCTGAGCGGCCTTAACTCAATTGAGCTCCGTTAAGTCTCGCAAACGATCGACATAGAATCTTTTTATAATATAATATAATATAATATAATATAATATAATGCGTTGAGCCATTCGCCATGGCGATGTGACATAGCATAACGTACAGTAGCGGAAGATTGCTTTTAGAATGTTGCGAGATAATCGCTTATTGATATTGTCAATTTTGAGTATAAATAACTAGTAAATACCGTGCTCATTATTAGGGTTATTTACGATGCACCGAGTTAATGCCACAACTAACTGCGATAATAGAGACAATAATTCTATCGGCCTACGTTGCTGAACACGTATCTGAACAGTAACGTGTTAAGTTGAAGGTCGTGTAGCAGCGTCTGAGGCACCTTCAAGAATCAGACCGGTCGATGCTAAACAATTGCGCGTCAAACCGACTTTGAGGCACGGCATCTATTTACATATCCGTCTAGGATTTAGATGTCCCGATGGATGTCACACGCTATTTGTAGCCTACATAGCATCTCTGTACTGAGCTGTTAAGAACTATTGCATCTATCGAAGTGGCGACTATTGCAAGTGTAGCTGCAATAGGCCTCTAGCGTTACTAATTTGTTTATAGTAACAACAATGTCCAGTTGTCTATTTACTGCTAAGCCTCTGTTAAGAACCGTGCGCTCATAATAATTTGGCAAGCCTTATTAATTTGCACGAAGTTAACGTCGGTGTGACTTTTCGACGGCAGCCTCGTGGACGCAGTCAACTAGCTGAAGTAAAAATAGAGAATGCACGATTCATTTCGTGGATTCCAACCGCTGACACCTGTCGGATTAAATCACACTCTACCTGACCACTGAGTCGCAAGGAAAAAATGGAATCTGCGCCCATTCATCTTGGCTCTTGTTAATTTGCATATTAGTTAGTATATATTAGTTGACGTGGAATCTGGAGGCTATGATCGAAATCCATACCCTAAACAAATCCTAACCCTAAACGCAGCTCTAAGTCTGACTTAAGTCTGACTTACTAACCCTAACACAGCCCTATCCTTATTGACAATTTTAACTTATTTATGTTTTACTTCAAAAAAAAACTTTACTATATGCCTATTTCCAACTACAACTAACTATTCCGCTACAAGCTGCCACTAAACAACAAATGTCTCCACCAGGTGTGCAAATTAGCAAGAGCCAAGATGGATTTGCGCCGATTCCATTGTCGCCGGTGACCGGCCGCTCCGTGGCAGATATCGATACAACAGTACCGCAAAATAATTAGTTCACCCAGAGGCTCGACGCAATCGCGTAACGCGCAACAATTCCATACAGCGCAATACTCCATGCTCGTTGCACGTAGAATTATAATCTTTTGACACGCACTCGCGTGCACAATGGCGTCCAAAAACTGTCAATTCTTCACAGGCTGTTATCCTTCTGTTGACTGGCGTGCAGAACCGCCGATGTAAAGCCGACCAAGCAGCCGCGTAATCGACGGGTAAAAGTCAAACAGTTAGCGGCCCGCCGACGTCCTGGCTATACGACTTCGTTTGACGATAAAGAGTGAATAAAGAGGCGACGCGGAATTTAAATTAAACGTCGGCGTCAAAAGTTGAGCCTCGCAAACGAAACAGAATGGCCTCGTAGGTTTTGCAGAGTTGTTGATCGAGATTGGGTTTATATTAAAGCGGATTCGCCGACATGTGCACTCAGTGCGCAGTGCTCATTCAAATTATTGCTGGCGACACGCCGCAAAAATTCTTTTAACACAGCGCCTAATAAAAAATTATAAAAGGGGATAAAAAAACTGATCGACGATGTATAACAAATCAATTGCTTAGCCCACAAATGACACAAATTGTTGTTTGGCTTGTGAAACGGCTTTGAATTATTGTCATGAATCTCTCTTGTTCTTGATGCATCAATTCACTCGACGTTTTTGAGGTGCGGATTTCTCCTTCATTTAATTCGTAGAGCGCTACTGGCAGCTCGATCCACCTTGCATTTCACGTCAAAAGCACGCCAACGTGCGTGTCTGTAATATTCACCAATTGCGTAATTTTATTAGCTGAACGCTTTTTGCGTTAAAGTCACCACCGAATCGCAGAAGATACGCTCTCCGGCCTAGTATCTAAGCCTACCTAGGCCTATTGCATTTGGAGGAAAGCTATTGAGCCTGTATTATTAGCGTTTCTTCTACCATTCGTTAGGCTGGGCGTGTTCGCTGCAGTTTTGTGGGTATCCGTGTCATAACAGGCACGTTTTGGACGTGGTTTCGTCGTGTTTGGCATTAGTATGAGAGTGCGCTGGGTCGTGCTGTATTGTACTCACTTGAAGCTGAAGAGCTCGGGGCGTTGCTGCCCTCCGACGTTGACTTGTTCATCGTGACGTGAAGCTGTGTTCACAGCGAACGATAAAGAGCTTCAATTAAAACGTGAAACTCGAATCCACTCGAATTAAAATCAACTACAAACTAAATTAAACTCATTGCATAATATATTCTATTCACGTATCTTCCTTTGATCCATTGCGCAAATAACATTATTCAATTATATGTCCAAGCGGAATTCTATTTAAAATGTTAAGTTTATCGAAAGCTTTTAAAAAGTCTATAAACGAGGCGGTGGTTCTTTAAAAGTGCGCGTATCGTATTTCTATCTTGTCGCCTGCCGCCAGTACTGTCTCGATGTCGATGTACCACTCGTCAGAGCTTCTGATGACTTTTCGCCGTCGACGCCTTGCGGTCTTCAGCGTCGCGAAGCCAATTTGTCACCGACTTCGTCAAAGACCTCATTCAGCGAGCTTCCTTTCTACCAAAACCTGTTGACGACTGTTTCGATTGGATGAAGCGCCGACGAATGAGAGGAGGGGACGCGAAGTTTGCGGTACAACGTTCCGCTTCGATGAGCTGAGAAGTTTCTGCATCGCGTCACGCTTCGGTGAACGTGGTGAATTGGTGGAAGATTTCTTGGTGAGATCTTTCAAGATTGTGCATTGTCTCAATGAAAGCAGCTGCAACTGTCTGCTAGGAACAGATAGTGTGATGCAAGTATAGTACTTGTCTAAGTAACTGGCATAGGCCTTATAATTTAAAAAATTGGCTGACCTAAAGCCGAGTTGGATAAATAATGGTTATAAATAGCGCAGTTCTTCCTCGTTGCATAATTGATAGGCATTATTTTGAGCGCAAATTTGCAACGTTTTTAAAACTTGTCGATACTGAGGGATTAAAAATAACTTCTGTATGCTAACTTATAAGTCTAAAACTTGTGTAATGAGTACGCCCTTGCTAGTTTTCTGCATCAATTCTCCCCCCCCTCCCCAAATTTTCTTCGCTAATTGATATACGCGTTTAATTTTAAATATGAATATAACGTTGCTATAATATTGCGACTTTAAATTTTGTCAGAAATTTATTATCTAGCCTATACATGCGTCGTATTCTTAAACTTTACGGGCGGATTTATGTATTTATATACAGCGATATTTATTATATATATTATATATTACAATTCTAAGACTTACGCTTACAATGAAAAGCACCACGAAACAATGAATTAAATCGACAACAAACCAACCAAATCGAATCCTCGTAGTAGTGAGTAGCCCTATGGAGAAATGCACGCATTTTGCGAAACTATTGTTGAACGATTTGAGCCTTAAAAATCGGAATTTTATGTCGCAATGAACTGCCAATAGTTGTTGGCCTAAAATGACGAAAAAATATTTGACGCGATTCTTCCTAAATTGGAAAATTCCTCGTTTCAGCCGACAACTCCGTGGACGCATTAAGGCACAGAAAATGCGAGACTGACATAATGGCATTGTTGCGCATGGGAGTTTTGTAACGGGTTTATTTATGCTGACATCACGTCCATACATCCATAGCTTCGCTAATGGAATACCTAAGATGGAACAGGTGGTTTAGTACTATACGCTGTCGCATGGGAAGATGAGCCTCATATTAAAGGAACTCTTGCGTGTGAACTAACGACCCGACCGTACGACTGATTTTATTGTGGGGTGAGCATGGGAGAGGATTCGAGTCGTATTGTCAGTTAGTCGCGCTGTCAATGTCTTATATGTCAGCGATGTCATGTATAGCCCGTAGAGGAGACCACATCTCAGTCGTATATCATTGCTGCAAGATGTCACTCCCATGCTTCACTTTCGTGAAACCTCTGACAACAACAGCTGGGAGACTTTTGCTGCTTTGCATTGTGGATTTATCGAGTAAAGTATGCGCGCAATAATTTTCCTCAACTTCTTTGGGAGTTGAATTCTTACAGAGAGTGGAATACATCAGTCGAACTTGAGGACTGCTCAGCGTCATAATTACCAGACCTTTGCGAACTCTGGCTGCGAATCCCATTGTACACTCAGAACGTGATCTGGTCTTGGGCCTATGCATGGGCTACAGCGGCATTAGTGCAGCCTACGTGTATGCGTTTTCTTTATCTTGTTACAGAAAGGGCAAGGAGTCAATTATTGGTCCTCGGTTAGTGACATTTTTACATCGCTAATGGACTAATAATAATTATTGAGCACGCGCCGGCAGGAGACAACGCGACAAAAAGATAAAGAAGACATCCTTCTTTATTATAGGAGAGCAAACGGGTCAAAATATTGACGTGGGCATTTAGCCTACTGACGTTTTTGATCGTTATGCAATTATGCAATATGCATACCGCTCTCATCACTTTCTCATGTTGATAGCAGCTAGCATTGACCAAGTGTAATTGAAGCAGCCATCTCGCACCCGATCCAGACCTTCGCCTGATGCATCACAGCATTTATGCATGCATTAAAATAATACAATAAGCTCACATAAATCTGTAAACCGTCTAAGCCTATTACATGCATAACATGCACACATTTGACAGGCTCCCGGTTGCGTCCTCGTAAGCCGAATCGTAACACAATTGACGTTATGGTAGGTCTTTGGCGCGGACTGTTTTTGAGGGTCTTTTTGTAGGCGCGGTGTGGCTGGCTGGCTGGGTTTGCGGCAATGGATTTCCATCGCTGCATATTCGGCCTAGCATTTTAGACCTCTTACGTTTCTCTTGCGACGTTTCTCTAAGCGACCTCAAGTGACGCGAGGCGATGTCGTTCACCGAGGCGATTAAAGATCTTTGCTTCGGCCTGCACGGGTCCTATGGGCTCCGACAGAAGGGCTACGGGTCTTATGGGCTCCGGGATGCGGGTTTGCGGGGCACGGGCAGGGGCAGGGGCAGGTGCACGGGCACGGGCACGGGCAGGGTCAGCTAGTAAGACTTATAACTCACTAACCAACGGCCTCTCATCAACACTACTCAGTTCTTGCTGCTAGGCCTACCGAAGTATATGCCTACAAATCGTGCTACGTGATATCCGTGCATTTAAACTTGCCGAACCTTTCTCTTGGATGCTGCGACTATTTCATTAGCCTTTGTCATTATTAATGATAGTGGTTACATGCAGTTTTGGTTAGATTTAAATGCTAATATAGGCTGTAGTGACGTTTACACAGGCTATAGCCCATATGGTCAGTTTTTCAATAATATTCAGATGCGCTTGCATCAATTTTGTAGTTGCCTATTCGATGGAAAGGCAGTCGAATCACGAGAGCCAACGGTCTCCCTTTTCAGTCAATTTTTTTTCCTGTACGATTTGTGCTTGAAAATACATTTTCCGCATGGCCTACATCCACGTTGATCCACCAATAATTACGTGACGCTACAAATCAGTTAGCGGCGGCATGCATGCGTGTCGTCGCCCGAGTCAGAACTCAAGAGAAACAGCTGCTGTAGGCGGCGACCTTGCGTCCCCGGACAAATAGCGACTTCATATGTTGTCAGTCGCTATTCCCATGTTCAGACAATGCGAACGGTTTTCTAACCATTGACCCCGATATCGCAACGTCAAAGCGTGGCGCGCGACTACATTCCTTCACCGACAGATATCCCACGATATACCTGTGACGATCAGTGACGACGAAGCGCTTTCATTTTTTTTTTGGGTGGGGGGGCAGACGGTGCCAGAAACCTATTTTTAGGGATGGCATTGCATCCTCCCAAAAATTTAAGGGGAAAATTCAAGGGGGGCAATGTTTGATGTTAGAAAGTTCTGCTAACATGTTAGTACTAGTTATAGGCAAGATGAAATGGCTACAGCCTACATGTTAGGTGTAGAAGTTTAATTTGAAGGGGAGCAAATCCACTAATCAAGGGGGTGGGGCAAGCACAAAATTCAGGGAGGGGCGCTGCCCCCAATACAATTTAACAGGGGGCAATGGCCCCCCCTAGCCCCATTAGTTTTAGCGCCACTCGTGACGATAGTAGTGGCTTGATTGAGAGTTTGAGATATTGTGGTATATTGTACGTTGTGGTATTTGAATAGATTCATTCATGAGCTGGAGTCACAACAGATGCAACTGTAACACAAGAGAGTATACGTCTAGCGCTAGGGGGCGCGTATTATTACGACATTTAGGGGATTGGGGGGTCGGCATATTGAAGTTTATGTAAAATGTTTAAACGTGAGGAGAAAGGGTCAGATGGGGGAGCGATCTAGATTCACAGTTTCCAAAGTGTGTAATATGCATGTTGAGTCGATTGTGAGAGGCTCACGACAGGAGTGTGGAGGGGGGGGGGAGGGGGGTTCTGACAGAATATTGTTATCTTCCGACTAGACTGCATGGGTGGGGACCGGCATTGCAACTTGACAGTAGAGAAAACTGAATGAGAAGAACACATCTGTTGAGACACATCGAAATAAAAGAAATGTTAACAACATCATCATGGATACCACTTAAGATTAACCCGTGTTTTCCGGGTGAAATCTACTCGACATTTGTAGAGTATAAATTCCCGCGTATGGCGACTAAGATGAACTATGTGTGCTTCTTCGTTTCAAATCTCTAAACCGGACATAAATAATCTCTGTCACGTGATCACGACACACAATCCCTTAAAGTTAAACAGCTACCGCAACATTATTCGCTGACTGGAAATACTAGACTTCAACTCTTTTCCGTGTTAAGAAAATACATTCTCAACGAGATGACATTGTAATAACAACCGCAAAAACCCCTTTGTTAACGCGAGCTGATCGGATTTTAGAATCGATGGAAGGCTAAAGAATTGAGCTGCGAAAGACTGTCGAGTTCATTGGTTTGCTCTGTGCTCGACCCCATGATCTGGTGAGGAGTAATTGTCGCCTTTCTGCGAATGCCAGAAACAACAACATTTTCTTTTCCAAGCGGCCTATTGACACGAGCTAATCTTTCCGTGGCGGGGGACAAAGAACCTGGGACACCTGGAGAAGGAGTTGTGAACTATTGATAAAGTCTACTGCAGTCGCGCAGTTGATGGTGCATGTAGCGGGTCTAAGATTGATGTGGCCGTTGATGTGCTAAAATGTCCAAGCTCGCATAAAAATCAGCGGCTTTAGTGGCTGATTTGCCGTTTAACGTAGTTAGATGTATAGTTGCCAGTTTGTTGTCGTAGCCAGGCTTACTATATATTTTTTGGCAGGAAATTAACTATGAAAGTTGTTATCTTATTTGGTCCTTAGCCAGTTTACATTGTGTGTCGCCGACACATCTATAATAGCACAAATAGCAACTGATAAAACTCATGCTGATTTTTAACAGTTGCTACTAATGCTATTTTGGCGTTGGGATGGCTCCTGACTGCCAATTATTTCA
Organism: Chamaedrilus cognettii; assembly: GCA_034695025.1. Lineage (NCBI taxonomy): Eukaryota > Metazoa > Annelida > Clitellata > Enchytraeida > Enchytraeidae > Chamaedrilus > Chamaedrilus cognettii. The sequence goes on from JAQIWG010006906.1 coordinate 12,389, forward strand.
AATTTGTCCACTACTGTAACAGTCGTCCCTCCCGCTTTGAAGGCTTAAAAATGAATTCATAAACTTTTTCTGGTTTAATATTTTTAATATAAAGGCCTAAATCAGTCCAAAGCGAAAACTTTTCGGATTTAATTCACATTTACATCAGGTATATACGATACCGACAAGTTCATAATCTGTTTGCAATCATTGACGAATGATAGGCCAACTGGTTGCTACGAACTATTGTAGCCTACATTTTTGTTGGAGAAAATAGACATTCCCAATTCCGCCACTCGCTACGATGTGATCAATTGACCGTGTCCGCCATGCTGACAGTTCCACAACGTGTCAGTGATACATGCGCGCATGTACACGTATACTAGGACTATAGCATAATAGGACGATAATAGGACGATAATAGGACGATAATAGGACGATAATAGGACGATAATAGGACGATAATAGGACG
>JAQIWG010006907.1:0-12837 GCA_034695025.1 Chamaedrilus cognettii
CCAGTCGCAGGAATGGCTTCAGTGTTACTGCCCAGACTTCATCAACAAAGATGAATGACCTCCGAACTCTCCAGATCTAAATCCCTAAATCCCCTTGACTATCATGTCTGGGGAGCGATGCTTGAAAGGTACCGGACTCGACTCATAGGCCAAAGCCAAAGGACAAGGCAGAACTCAAGACAGTACTGGAGGCGATCTGGATTGACCTGCCGCAGGTACCAATCGACAAAGTTATCCCTGCCTTCAAGGAAAGGCTCAAGGCCTGCATCAGCGAAGACGGTGGACACTTTGAATATCAGCTTTAGTAAGCCAGCGAGAATCGGCCCTTTTCAGGACCACAAAATTATTCAAAGGGAATCAAAGCGCTCCGTTACTGAGATGCTATTTTGTAACATCAAAAACTCAAGCTGCTTTAACGTGTGATTGATTTCATTTCTCGATTTTTTTACAAGAACTTTCATAACTTTTGAACGCATTAATGTTTTCGTTTGAAATTTGGGGACCTTGTGTCAAATTATCTCAGCTACAATCCCTGAAAATTTCAAGGAAATACATTTACTTTTGGCCGAGTTATCGCGAATTCGCTAGGGGGTTATTTTTTATGCCGCACTCTGTACATTGGTATTCTTCTAAGTATTTTAATTTGTATTTCAAAGTTGAGTTGGCCAAGTGAAATTGTTACCCTCACTAAATTATTGCTTCCAATTGTAAATGTATGTAAACTTAAGGTGATTGAAAACATAATAATAATAATAATAGTGGGTTTATAGTCCGTTTCGGCGTCGAGGACGTCATCGGGGACCTCAAAACTTGATATTGTAAGCAAATGCAGCGCTCAGAATATCGAAATATCTATTGGCTGGTTTCATAAGAAATTATTATCAGAATCTTTGGTGACGTGCATGCGCAGAGCGCCAAACGTTCAAGTATTTATAGCAACGACCCATTAAACCATTTTGGTCTCTAACCGGATGTGACGTCACCTGAAGCCTAAGAATATGGCAGCTTTTCTCTTGTGGCGGCTTCAGGTGCGGACGATGACGTCAGCAAGCGGCCAGTCGCAACGTTTCTGTATCGGGACGACCTCGCCCAGCCGCTGCAGCCCGCGCTGCGCTGCACCCTCATACCCCCCGATCTGCCTCGGGCCATGGGCCGGCCCCAGCTGACTGCCGCCGCGTTAGTAGGCCAATCCGACAGCTCAATCGAGAACTGAATCTGTGCTAACTACGCTAGCTTTGCTCGCTTATCCGTTTTTGTTCGTTCGTTGAATTCATTAAGTTCGCAGTTCTTAAAATTTTTGAATACAAATTTTTACAAATTGAAGGTTACCGGCGCTGATGGTTATTGTAATTATTGTGACCGCTATCATCTTGGGTGCTTAGTCTGCACTTTTACATGAAAATAAAGGTCTTTTCATTAGAGGTGTCTCCATCAAGCCAATCTGGAAGAAAAGAACGGGTCTCATTCACACCTTGACCTGGCACGTGCTCCTACCTCAGCATTTTAAAGCGAAATGTGAGAGTATTGATGAACGTTTGCTATAGGCTGCTTATTGAATGTCTAATTAGAAAATCCTATGTTGAAGTGTTATCCTTATCAAGTCTAACAATTTCAAAGCTCTCTATTTTGCATATCAGTATTTTACATCAAGAACTGTCTATCTCATTGATTAAATAATATACTTAAATTAATTATTGCATTATATAATTATCTTAAAGTTTAAAGTTTGGTTAAATTATCTTGATGATGAAAGCAATGTAATTACTGTGTTGAAATATGAAATTCTTATTTTATATTCCAAAGAACAATGCGAGAGAAAAAAGGCAAATATAAATTCAACACATTGTACATACGATATACGGTTGTAAACTTTGTGTTTAACAGCATCATTTAAAGATCATCACAAGTCATTACAAAGACGTGATGCCTTTTATGGTTTACCACATAATTTAAAGATCAAAAAGCATAATCTGCATGAATTTCATACGATGCTTTTCAGCTTCATTTCTATCGCATTGTGTATTTAGTTAGTTATAAATCTCAAGTACTTCTTGTTTTTTTGCATTCGGTGTTATACTCTCGTGAAACATATCAAATCACTGTAACATTCAATAACAATACTTTATTAGAACATTAAAGAATGTAAAAATAAAAAACCTTTTCACGCTGCAGAATACATCACCACTATTGAACAGCTGAACTCTGTAGAATGCATTTGACACGAGCAATATAAAAATAAATCACATACCTACTGACAACGTTGTGTATCTTGCTGACAATGCCTGCTGACCTTTACCTTTTCCTAAACCTTTGCTGACAAAATCTGCTTTTTTACTGGTGTATCAATACAGCAGAGATGTAGGCCTATCAGAAATTTAAGATAACAAATGTGCAATTTACGCAAAATGCATTCTGTAACACAGGAATATTGTCACAATCGAAAGAATAAAATTTTATACAAGAAAGATGCGACCTAAATAAGAAATGCAATCCTATATTATTATCTATATTATTATCTACTTTCATAGCATAAATAGTGACATTGCAAAATGCAAAAAATCATACCCTCGCGGAACATAATTCTCATAGTTACAAAATAAAATTGCACACATTGTAAGCCAATATAAAATTGAACCATGCAAATAGTTTAACAAAGATTGTGCACTTTAAAGACAAATCACAATATATAATTGAATATATTATCAGTTAGAACCACTGACTTTTTTACACCATGCCGTAATTTGTTGTTTAAATTGAAGCTTCTAAAAAATAATACACAAGGGCTTTAACCGATATTTTCATGTAACTGTCAAGGAATCCCCATTCCCCAAAATAGATATGGCAGAGAATATACTCAATCTTGGACATAGCCCATAGTTTGCAGTTCACACACGCACACATCGATATTTTAATGTCATGGCACGAAAACAATGATAAAAGATGTGACTAAAATATACAGTAAGTGATGAAGAGACGAAAAAATTAGGAAAGACACACAGAGAATTAAGATTGAATATCTTAGCACAGAACACACACATTACACAAGGCTTTATACAGTTCGTACTACTATTTTTGTACTTAAATTATTTCAGATATTGGACATAACAAACATAAATATGTTTGTAACAAAGACTGTTGATTTGAAACTGTTTGCGGTCAGTTTAAATTATAACATAGTTCGCATTTCAATATGCAACCAGCATTAATAATACAACAAATAATAATTGTTATTAATAAATAATTAACATTAATAATTTTTTAAGCATTAATAAACAACAATAATTTTATAATCTCGATCAACTATACTCGGTTATTGATGCAATTCGATTGATCAGTATTTCAGTGTTCAATTGAATCAAGATCCAAACCTAAGTATAGCATGCGGCTCTGAGTGTGCGATGTTGATGAATGATTGTGCATCCAAGCTTCAACTTCAACTTTACCTTCTCTACTGCACTCCAACCTAACGGATGATCTTTTGCAGGGTTTATTAACTTAGACCATCTTTGCCAAGGGTGCACGAAGTGACTCGAAAATCTTTGCTGCGGCCGGGAATCAAACCTATGCACTGTCGAGCTCGTAATCCGAGCTCCGCGACTTAGACCACTCGGCTACAACGCTTCGTCGGTCACAACACTTCGTCAACTCTTAATCTGAATTCTACTACGCGATCAACAATGAATCGTTCATAATGTAGTCAGGCAAAACTTGCAGCTAATTCCCAGAGAATGCATGATGATCACACAGCCTAAACTCAACAACATGCATGACACAACTTGGCTACATCAACAGATCAAATGACGTGTAACACCTGTGCAAGCACAGATCGAGTCCAATTAATGTACTATCAATTTATTTAATTTCCTGAACATCAAGATGGCAAAAAAATACGAATAAACCATATCGCCAAATTTAATATCGATTCATAATGAGTGATTTACTTATAGCTAAATTCAGACTACGGTATCAATGCAAAACTCTGATCATTTACAATATGGCTCCATCAATCAAAATTATATGATCGAACAAACATAAATTAGGCAGATGAACATAAAAATCTGTTGTGGAAAACAAAGTCATGCTCATTTCTGAAGGCCTACGTTATCTCAGCAACCTTAGGCAACAAAAAAGGCAAACGAAGGCTAAATTAGATTTGTACAAATAGACATCACTGATATCACTGACATTTTTTCACATGCGCAGAGAGAGTAACTTTTCGTGAACCAAGATAAGAGAACACAATGTTAGCTCTTCCAAAAACTACAAAAGTTCAGTCCAACCTATCAAACTTTTGTCACAGAACTACCAGATTCTATATTTATTCATGTCTGATACCTCATGCAAATAAACCTAGCTCTGTAGATAAACATTTTTCAACCACTAAGAATATACACATTCCTGCTTCGGTATTGTTCATAAATAGCAGATTTTCGGAATAAATATAACGACTATAATGATGAACACTGCATCATTACACAGCCACATACGAAAAATAACACAATTGTTTGCTATTGTTCCACACGAGACTGACCAGACTTGGTACGCTGGTGCCTGTGTAGGATTTAAAGTAAATGAATAGTTAAAGCATCAACTCAACTTTCTTTTGTTTGTCATTTTAAATTAAAATCTTCTCAAATCAAAAATTTCTTGAAATAAATACAACCGTTTTGAAATGAAATGCATTATAAGATGCTCAGGTAAAAGAAACAGTAATATTTATTTTAAAGATAAAGTAAGAGACTGACTCATTTTATTAGCGCACGCTTAGCATTACAAATTTTCTCACCTCGAGCCACTGTCAAGCAGAATGTCAGAGTAGAACAAAAATCTGTGTTGCTGTAGGAATTTCTGCATCACATTTTTCACAATATGCAAATACATTAAGCAAATATATCATCACTTAACCGCATAGCCTAATTGGACTCAAATGATCATTTTTGCAGATATTACGTATTTTAGGCCTTTTTTTCTCAAAATCAAGTTCTCTACACAAGGAGAATATCCAGCTAGGGAGAAGGGAGAGCAGATTAGCTCCAAATATCTGTCTTACCTAGAACTGATGAAACGGGATTAGAAATCACTAAATCAGCAAACACGTGCAAAGCTCCCAAATGTGTCAAAAAAATTGGTTGTCTTCATCCCCATCAAAAATATGAAGTAATTTTGTTTACAAATATTTGAAACTAATTTTCAATTTAAGAAAATGGTCAAGTAATACACACATATGCATTACCCCCTGGCAACACGTCGACCTCTGGCTCAGCTATAGCTTCTCTATAGCACCTATGACTTCAGAACAAAAACTGGACCTCGTATTGCCTGTCGGCAGCGTTGGCCAAAATGACTCCTTAAAGCTGCCATGTTGCCACTCAGTTCATGCAGTTAATGGTTTGCAGTCCAAAGATGCATGATGCACTAATACCTGCACCAAAAATGTATGATAAATCGAGTTCCAAGATGGCGGATCGGTGGAGTCATATGTCTCTGATTAATGCGAGGTCCAGTTCTTGTTCTGTAGTCTTTGCAAAGCAGATGCCACGCTTCGATTCCAAGCCCGATCGCTGATGCGCGAAACGTTCCGACTCAACACTTCACGGAGCTGACTTGCTGAGGCGTGACACGTTCCGCCTCAGCGCTTCACGGAGCTGACTCGCTGGGGCGTGAAGCTGCCTACGTTGAGCTCGGCGTAGCAGAAGAAGCTCTCGACCTGCTTGGATGCATAGTCATGGTTGGCGCTGACAAAGACGAGACCGGTCGAGCCCTTGCTGACTGCGATGAGCATCTCCTGACAGACCCTGCACGACTGCGGTCCGCTGTACTCGAGACCAATCACAGGACCTGTGGCAACAGGTCAGACCAATCACAGGACCTGTAGCAACAAGTCAGACCAATCACAGGATCTGTGGCAACAGGTCACACCAATCACAGAACCTGTGGCAACATGTCAGACCAATCACAGAAACTGTGGCAACAGGTCAGACCAATCACAGGATCTGTGGCCGCAGATCAGACCAATCACAGGACCTGTGGCCGCAGGTCAGACCAATCACAGGAGCTGTGGCCGCAGGTCAGACAAATCAGTGACGCTGTAGTAACAAGGTCAGACCACGAGGAAGCATGTACCTTGTCGGACAGCCATGGCGTAACTGTCCGTGCCGAAAACACGCTCCGCTTCCTCCTCTTGCATATAAACCTCCCGGCTTTGTACAATGAAACACTCCGGCTGCAACCAGCATCACGTACATGTAGCTAATTTGAATGCGATGTATTTTTGTATCAGGCAACGTTGGTTAACTAGGTTTGAGTGAAGTTTTTGCTGGTGTGCTGATTGTGTTCAGTTTCTGCCCACTTGATTAGCGCTTTAATACAAGCAGCCATTCATGTCTGCAACCATCCTCTTGAATCTAATCCAACCTCAACTCAAAAGCATGAATCGAAGATAATATAGAAGAAGAAATCAATTCCCTATACTGCAAAAGGGCCATAAACAGGACAAAATAAAGAAATTCAAGAAAAGCTCGGCAACGTCACTTCAAGATATTATAAATGTCAAGGTAACTAGGAAAGCAACTAGCATCAAATAATTTATAATTCTGGCTAGGCAAGCGTCTCAACCTCTGTTAAATCACGGACATTAACGAAAAAAACGCCCAGAAAAGCTGCTAGTTAATGTGACAAGGAAATCAAGGAGATTCTATGAAAGTAAATATGGTCATTTATGAAAAGCTTACATGACTTTCCTTCATCCGCTTGATGAATGTGTGAGCGCGTTCGTGAGATAACCCATCGCTAAAGAACATGACTAGGCAAGACTGGACAAGAAATCAACACACCACACTTTCAGTCGTTCACAGACAAACAGATTCCATCAACAATAACTATTATACAGATTAAGAAGATAACTTGAAATTATGGAAATCATATTGTAAACTTGTCTCTCTATTTACAGCAATGAGACTAATATTTGTTTATATTGGATCACATCAACCAAGCATCACAGAGAGAAATAAAACTATAATCAAGTCAAACTATACCCTTTCATTAAATGCAACACATACAGCCAAGCCATGCTGCTACGCAAAATATACATGGCAAGATAAATAGAACCACGGTAGGCTCACTGATTTGATGGCCCACCTTATCTTTGGGCGCAGTCCGAACGCCAGGCAGAGAAGGAACAATGCTGGTGTCGGGATCTGCGCTAGCGTCGACCTCGGCACATAACTCGGCACTAGAGGGCACCAGCGCGTCCACTCGCACACTCTGGTACACAGGCACGCTTTCAAAACTGTAGTAACTATTCCATCAAATCTAAAGACTCCTTTCCACGATGCATATTTTGCGTGCAATTTTACATGCAAAATTACATGCAAAATTGCATGCAAAATGTGCACCATGGAAAGAGATCTTAACAATATTAACAGAACTTTAACGCACCGTATGCTAGCTGAATTTAACTAAGCAGATTTCAAAATCTACCTACAATTTAGCTAATAGCATCTGCAATTTCATTATCGTTTATCAAGTAAACTGAAATACTAGCATGCAAAATTCAATGGATTAAAAGTCTCTTGGTAAACCAAATCAAACTTAAAAAATGAATTATTTTGTTCCAATTATTTGATGCAACAAATTGATAAAATTCGAATGCCTGGACGATAAAATAGGCTTGCCACATGTGTATTGTGATTGAAAAACAACCATTACTTTCTCTGAATGTAACCTGTTCCATGGTATCTTCATTACCTCAGATATCAAGCGATAGTTTTTGGCGTTTCTGGTCGATGAGTTGTCGTGGATCTTGCCCCAATTGTTATTGTAGACACTAAGTTGAGCTTCATTGAACTGGTCTGCACGGTCCACATGCACATAATCTCAGAAACAAAATCTGCATCAAAAGCTGCGTTCTTTATTAAAACAATATGAATCAATCGAAAACACATGTTAACGTTTGAAAGATATATTTGAGAATTGATACTCATATTTATTGTATTCAAAGATAGAGATTAATTTGTGCTGTTGTCGAGTGACAAGTCTTCGTTACTAGACACACAATCCAGTCACAAGTTAATGTTGGTGGTCAACATGAACTTGTGCAAAAAGAAACAAATTCCTGCAAAAGCTGCAGGTTATTATTTGTTGAGGTGACATCACTAGATGCCAACACTCACTCCAAACCCATAAGTGTTATTTTTTTTATTATTGCTGTAAAATATCAGCTAAAATACATAATAAAGATTCAATAAATTCTGAGTCATTGCCGCAATGATTTATTTCAGCACCAGTGGAAAAATCGCTTTATTTTTCACTTGCGCTTTCCAAGGCCATCCTCCGCTCACCACGTAGCGCTGTGTAGTGGTACTGGAGGCAGGAGAACGTGATGCCGGTGGACGTCTCGATGTTTGGCGCGGTGGTGCAGCAGAGGTGCACGTCGACCTTGTGACAGCCGCGCGCGCGGAACTGCTGACACGCGAGCCCCACCGTGCAGTCGGAGCAATTGCGCAGGTACGCACTGCACACGCGCGCACAGACAGAACGATGATTCGCGCGATTGAGAAATAAATCATAATCAAAATAACAAGAATTCATATTTCTGTGTCTTATCCGCTTGAAAAAGACACAACCACAACTTTACGACTAAAACAAGTTAATTCAATGGCTCATAACCGTGGATACTTCAAATTTCAAAAATAGAAATAAACTAAACCTGTGTGTAATTTAACACTAAGCGCGGCAATAAACGGATATTAATCCGTGTAGAATTTTTGGTCATGACAGAAAACTACAAGTGGCATAGTTATTACATATGGCTAAAAAATACGTTAATCTGATTTCTTCCTCTCTTCAATTTGTAACAGTGAACATTGAGCAACATTTAGTTAGGCAATACAATGCAAATTTTTGGTTGCACCACAACACACAAGCGATGTCAGTCGTTCATTCGCTTGTCAAATTCTTCCCTATAGTCGATAACTTATCAAGAGCAATAATCAAAAATGTCATTCGAAAGAGCATGCTAACATACTTGACACCAAGAAAACCCGTGCTTACTTGATGTCTGTGCCAAAATTGCGAAATATATGAATGTGTATGCTATAGGCCATGTAGTCCGGTATAAACAAAATAAATATTTCGAATAAGCTTGGTAATGTGCTATTTAAAAAAATCATTTGAATGACGATTCATGAGCACAACAAAGAATTTACATAAAACAGCGCATGCACCTGCTTCGGACCGGTCCGATAAATATTCGACAGTTGACGCAGTTTTCAACCGAGACTGCGCTGCTGTTGTCAAATATATAAATGTTGCAGTCCTGCATACAAAAACATTCTCACACTAAATCACAGCAATCTCATCAGATTTTCTGAGAACCTAAAATGTTTAGAACTATGAAAAATTAAATGCATCATTACTCAATCTATATTAGCTAAGCCAGAACAATTACTGAGAAGTGAGCCACAAGTCTTCCCTAAACCTGACTCTTTATGGCATCAAATGTCTACCATGCAATTCCCTTAGAGATGACAATTTCCATGAAGTGACAGTGAAAAGTCAAAAAGACAGCACACAATCTTCTTAATTGAACTAATGAACTCAAAAATCAAAGAAAAAATAACTAAATACATATATTATAATTCAAAATTAAAATCAAACTAATACTGTACGCTTACGCTAGGCCTAGTTTTTGATCATTCAAAAGCAAATCATGCCAAGCATCATTAAATTGTCACCATTAAAAATGCAAAAACGATTTGATTGTGAACTCGTTGACAACTACTGAACAAAATTAATCAAAAAATTAACCTCCAGAGATATTTTTTCTGATTCAAAAGGGAAGAAATTAGTTGCAGGGATGTTGGTGCCAGAATAGGCCTACTAGCTAGTATTATTTATTAGTCGACAGCACAAACCAATAATGACATATCAAAGTTTCGATATTGAACGCACTGATCATTGAACTAACCTGACAATTTTCAATACTGAACTGTTGGCCTTCCACTGTACCGGGCAGACGCGATAATGTTCCCCCAGACAAACCTTCAATTACGAAATCTTTCACAATGACTTTTTCTCTCCGGTCCCTGCAAATAATTTAGAAATATTAAATAGCATTATTTTGATATCACAGCAAAAATAAAAGAGATTCAATATGTCCTATATCTTCGACATAATTTTAACACTCTTATCCAAATCTTTACACCGATTCAGCTTGATATTGCTTAGCGAAGTTAAGAATAGGCCTATACACATACATGAAGAATAATTATTATTAGTTTATCACAATTATTTATTACAATCCACGGCAATCATTGACAATTATAGCTATGGTCGCTTATGATAGAATTGGCAGACTTCTGCAGGATACACTGATTTGACTGACCAAGAGAACTTTCTAGCAGCCTTCCTTAGTTCAACAGCGGCCACTGCAGCAGGCAGCTCCTCCTCACGATGAGAGAACACACAGCCCATCCCTAATAATTCTCTGTCTTGGCCACAGTCGCAGTACAATTAGGACGACCCAGTTCCCACGGGGATAGGCTCCCGCTTATCTTGTCTGCCAGCAAGCGCCCCAGTGCTTCCGGCTACTAGACTATCACGCGAGGGCGATACATCTACGACACAGTCCGCAACGTTACTAACAACACGCGTCGAAACGAACGCAAACCGGCATTGCAATAAATATTAGTTACTTCCGAGATGTCGCGAAAACACATCGAATGGCCGATGTAGCTGCTGCGATAGGCTGGCAGCCTGGCACGGAAACAGGGTGATAAACATTGGCGGCCTGGCGCTTTGTTGCCGAGCAGTTACTGCAGCATTAGCGGAGCTCAGCTGCAGCGACTGGTGAATGATTAACGGCACACTGCTGCTTGTGCTGCGGGGTATGCTGCAAGGCATTGCTGCAGTAGCAGCAGCAGCAGCAGCAGCAGCAGCAGCAGCAGCAGCAGCAGCAGCAGCAGCAGCAGCAGCCGCAGCAGCAGCCGCAGCAGCAGCAGCAGCAGCAGCAGCAGCAGCAGCAGTAGCAGTAGCAGCATCAACACCAACAACAGATGCAGGGGCGGTAGCAGCAGCAGGCGTAGCAGCGGCAGCAGCCGCTACGTTACAGAGGAAGCCCATGCAGCAACGGAGTCGGCTGGCGTGGCAGCAGCAGAATTACTGCAGCGGCTGACGCTGATGCTGCTGCTCATACTGTTGTCTGCGACTATTCAAATGTACAACGGAAGAGAGCCAATTTCTGGCTAGACAATAGCCACAGACGTTAGCATTCCGATGCAAGAAGTTATAATTATTTAACAGTGCGTCAAATAGAATTTTCATTTCAAATTTCCGTGAAAAATTGTCTTTTGGTCGCTTCTTTATTACGCTGTGTGTATTAGCCTATGGCACGAGGGGTATCCTAATGGCGGAGGACACTGTGGTAATCACGTGACTACCCTGGACTGTGATCACGTGGCGTATAATGATGGTTGGTTTCTGGTGAATAATAGAAACGTTCCGATTCTCTGAGCGACATAATTATGCGCCATTACAATGAATTAATTGCTAGTTAATGTTAATTAAATCCAAATCCAAAATTAAGGATCGTTTAACACTTGACGAATTTTTATCTGAATCATCTGTGCATTGTCCAGACTTCAGAGAGACGTACGTTATGCTGACTCCAGAGAGATGTTATGCTACTAATATGTCATTTGAATGGTTGGTTGTGCCATTGTCGTGTACATCAATAACTAATTTTTGGAGAAAAAGTTTACTGAGAAAAATTTTAACGATAAAATCTAGCCTATTTTGACATTCAAGACATTCAAGACATAACGTGACATTTAAGATTATGTCAAATTATTTGATCAGTATGTTATATAACATTTCTTGTCCTCCTGCCCACGCACCCCTAGCATAACGGATTGTAACAAAATCGTTACCACCTACACATGTACAGCACCCACCCGCCAGCGTTATAAGTACAATGACAGTGAATGGTCCCTACACAAAGTTTATTATTGTTTATTACCGCTGTGAATATCGAGGCCAGAACTATCCAGGCCTTGCGATTGAATGCAGATCTATTCAGGTATTAAGGCTGGAGCAGCCTACCTGCGTAGGCCTATTATGATAATGCTGTTGATATCAGCTGTGGCATTTTAGACGCAGTACACATTTCAGGGTATGTGACAGTCATTGGTACTGACAGTCTATCGAGCGGCTCGAACGATCTAGTGGTGTTTATTTGTAGACTACATGTATAGGCGTGAGCCTTTGATTTTAAGCCAGTAATGCGCCTACATTGTAGATAGCCTGGCTCAAATTTCAATTGATGGTAAGTAGATCCAATTTAAAGATCTAATTTGATTAACCGTCCCTTCACGCTCGCGATTTTTCTGTAAGTACATAGCCTATGCCATGCCAAACAAAATGTTGTCCAGCCAGCGATTTACGCGTGATTGTAACAAGAATAGATCTATAGCGAATGAACGATTTGTGACTCTAGGATGAGGCTATTAGGTAATTGAGAACTTTGCAGGTCAAATATTCAAGAAAATACTGTTTTAAAATGATCATGATTAAAGCCTGGTCCCAAATAAATGACAATTATTGGCGTCCCTTATGCCCTTCATAAGGGACAAGGGACAAATGACTTCAAATAAGGGACGTCCCGTAAAATGGGGACGTCTTGCAACCCATTACTATCGTGCCAACAAGACCGGCTGCGAAGTCCTTCGAAGTATTGCTTGTGGAAGTCGCTAACGGTGCACTGGGGTTGACAATCGCGATCGTGTATCGTGCGCCGGGCACTAGTGTAGGGGATTTTGTGACTGAACTATCAGATCTAAT
>JAQIWG010006908.1:0-12835 GCA_034695025.1 Chamaedrilus cognettii
ACGTCATGTCGGCTGGACGAGTTCTATAGTAATCTATACGACTTTAGTCCTCAACGACAAAACTTCCTTCGTTTTGAAGGCTTCCTTCGTTTTGACCGAAAGGTGTCATTTCACCATTAGTTTACTTGACCATGGATCAACATCATTTGATAAATCTTAACCAGGTTAAATCATCCACGGTGTAGCCAAAGAGTTAATAACTCCGTACAACTGCATTGTGCTAAATGTCGCCTACAATTCGCGCATAATAATGTCGCGTTTTTCGCTCCTTTGAGAAGTAAGCGAATGGTATTCTTCCATTCACTTGGTGGAATTGAAACTGACCAATTTTCTATGATGGCTGCGAAATTAAATAAATGGACAAAACTGAGTGTTTCAAGCGCGGGAATAAACGAACACGGAACATATTGGAATACAGATAGACTATAGGCCTAACTGTCGTGCAGCCTATAGGCTATGTAGTTCTACAATAATTTGAATAGGTCTTTGGAATTGATCCCCTGGAATACGATCAAATGAAGCTCCGTTAGAATGCGTCAACCCAGTCTAAAACGTGTAATATACAATATCGTGTACAATCTCAATAACCGATGAAATTAGTTCCGAAGTTTAGCGACCGAAGAAACCGCTTTTAGTGACGACAACCCGACTAAACCGTAAACGATTCATCCAATCAAATAAAATCGTCGTTCAATATGATTATGATGCTTTAGCAAAGGGGCTTTCGAAGGAATCGTTTAGCAGATTAGCCCCTCAGTTAGACTCCAATTTTGTCCGATGATCGTGGGTGCCAGTCAGGTAACAGCTTTGCTCCTCTGGGGCGTGAAAGCGACTCGAACCGACATGAATCTTGTCGGCGAATCTTCGAGGATTTGTCGAACCACAAGATGGCGTGTCAAGCAGTATCTGAGCGGCGTTAAACCAACTACACCCTTGCGAGACTTCCGTTAACCGGCGTCGCGGCTTCTATGGCGCCAAAATATGCGAAACATGAATCTCAATATCGAATCCGGAGACGCCAAAAAATCTAAGCCCTGGCGTCTGCAGGCGCCAGGTTTCAAGGGTCTCAGCGTCCCTGCAATTTCATTATATACATTTTTATGTTGGGAGGCTGACGCCCACAGCTGCAATGAAAGAAAATGAAGATCATTGCGTCGTGAGTCGACAACAGGCCTAGGTCGTGGCGTCTTGGCGCCGGATATAAGGGGCTAACACTGAAGAGGCTATAGATGCGGGGTTGGAGTCAGATGGTAGGGTGGATTTAACCACCTCAGGCCTTTCCCGTCTCTGTGTCCGCAATTGACAGTTGTAAATGACGTCACTTACAGGACGAACTAATATTGCGTAACAGAATGGCATATGCCTACGCAATTAATTTTTTGTAGCCTAGTGTCCCATTATCGTAGCGTTCCGCGCGCCCAAAACTCGCCGCCGACCTTTTCGCGTTTTAACTCATTTCGACTGTTTTGCTCGCGCTTTTAGTGACGACACTTCGTAACTTTCGATACGTGTCATCGCTAAAAGCGCGAGCAAATTATTCGAAGCGTTGAACGCTGCGTAGTAATGTCTGACCAGCGCGCGGCGCAATTGTTGTAGCGCGCTTCGTTTAGCGCGGACGACAGAAGACTAATTTTTAACCCGTCGGAATGAGAGCGTTTAGCAGCCAGTTCCCCGTTCAGTCCGCAGGGACCACAACTCACTACGGGAGCAGCTTTTAGCGCTATCTGCGAGTTAACAGCGTGACAGCAAGCGACATCATGGCAGCCGTTTTGTGGGAATAATTATTTATAGAGAACTTAACAATTGTGTCGCGCAATGCAGTCAGTGCATTGTGAAAAGTGTCCGCTGGCACCTATAGTCGCTTCTTGATGAGGCAATATTTCCAAATTTGTGCACAGCAATAATTATAATCGTTCAGTCGCCACTATTTGGACTCGCAGATTTATCAACGGCAAGGTTTTTTTTGCGTTTTGTTATTAGAGGATTTAGAGACAATGGGCAAATAATGCAGGTAGGTCCATCACTATCAGCCTTGAGCGTGTGTCCGCAGACACATTTGTCGGCTGCGCTTTGCAGTAAATTTGTGTAAATTATTAGATGTCCAATAACGTACATGCAAAAGCTTTTAGACTCGTCTGAAGTTTATAGCCTACACCGATATTTTCCTCAACTATTAGACGAGCTCAACTGTTAGACGAGCAGCAGCAGGCCCAATAGCTGTGTAGATTTAAGCTTTCAGTGAAACTATCGTGATATCAAAATTAATCTCAGATTATTCAAGTAGTAATTCGTTTTAAGAACAAATCGCTCTCAATGCATTCGACACGAACCACTCGATTAATATCTCATTGGTCTTGCTACATTATGCTGAAGACAAATGCTGAAAAAGGCTTCAAAATAGCGCCATCTTGCTAAATAGATTGCAAAATGGCGCCAACATGCAGTCGCAAAGGCACAAAGTCTCAAAATGCATTTTAACTAAAATATCAGACTAGGGGTTAGAGGTGTTTTGGCGTGATTTTGTACTTTTCGTTCATTTTCATCTAGCTCATCGTCATCATTCGAATACAAAAGATTTAACAATGGTTTTAATCTTTTTACCATCCTTTTTTCAACTCAGTCTTGTAAGCTGTTGTGGTCACTTTTTAGACATCCAAGATCTCGCAATAATAATTGTGTCTTAGGTCCAGTTGTTCAATAGAGAGTTATTTGAACCATAACTGAACGATCCAGGATTGTTTGAATAACTTCCCAATATTGGCGTGTTATTCAAATAATCCTGGATCGAATTTGCGCGATCTGATTGGATCGTGACGTCATTTTTGTTCTATAATTATTTAAAACCAAATAACTCTTGATTGAGCACCTGGGCCAGAGTGTTATTCAAACAATCCTAGATCGTTCAGTTATGGTTTAAATAACTCTCTGTTGAATAGCTGGGCCTTACTGTCTTACTTGGATGTTAACTGGTTAGGTCTAGGGGGCCTACTTTTCTATTAGACTCCGCTCCGAATCAGTGAAACAAACAACGTCCGACGTCGAGACGGAGACTTGATGAATGGGCACTTGGCTGAGTGAACCAAGACTTAATCAACTTAATGAAAAAATTATGTCGAGTTCTTTTGCCGCGCGTGTCATTCTTGTCTCTCGACGGATCTTCCGTATAAGGGTTGATCTTCCGCGCTTGAAGAGGTACGGTACCATATTTTGTGTTCCGATACTGCTATACATGGGCGCCCGGCGGATTGGATCCAGGGGGGTGCAAAAGACATTTTGACAATCCAGGGGGATGCAGGAGTCTCGACGGGAGGGAGGGGGGTGACGATAGAACGTCGCAACTAGGACGGGGGAGGGAAGGAGTCAAGGGGGGCACCCTCTCAATTTATAAAATCCGTGTAAAGCCTTGCATATCACTATAGCACAACTTACAAAACCCCTACAATTTCAAATTTTGGCACCACCCATAAGGGGGGGGGGGGGGGTATCACCTTCATAAATAATTAATTACCCCCGAGGGGATGACCGTTCCTTGGTATTCCCCTACTATTAACGACTGTCCCAGAATTGGCAGGGGGCAATTGCTCCCCCCTTATGGGGGTGCCCCCCTGCCCCCTGTGTTCCGGCGTCCCAGTTCAACCCAGTTGCTAATGCTATTGTTTCCCAGTCTGCAGCAAACACACTTCAACTTTCACAAACATTTTAATCTGCAGAGAATCTACAAGACACCATTGAAATAATTTCCGCGTCACAATCCAAAACTTAAGTTCAAAATAATTAAATGCGACTCTATCGAGTTAGACTAAAATTATTTCTTTATTTATCAACACAGCCAATAATAGAGCTGTTAATAGATTAGTTAGTAAGAAAGCGACCGAGGGAACAACAATGACCAATCAACAAGTGTGAAACAAAGTTAGATCTTGAGCTCATAATAGTTCGAGCGCGCTGATTGGTCCGCCTTAAACTCGATCTCAACATACCTTCATGTAATTCACTATTTTAAATCAATGTTCAAAAATTGGTTTTATTACAAGAGAACAATCATTGGACAGCAAGTCTCAGCCATTACTGTGCAAACGCTATTACGATAACAGCAACAAAGGCGTTACGTATAGACCGGTCGACAGCCAATCACCAGTTAATCAACGACCGATTGGACAACTGCGTTAGCGTAGCAAGCCAATTAAGATAACCAGAGTTGAGATTAAATTGAGATTTTGCCCTCGTAATCATATCACAAGTACTCTCTTGCATGTAATAATTGTCGCGGGAGGGGAGTGGACAATTTTTGACATAAACCTGAGAAAATCTGTTAATGATCAACGAGAACATTTCACATTTTCTTCTTTTCTATTCAAATAATTAACAGCTTCTATTGTTTTATAAGATCGATGGGTTTTATTTGACAGCGCGCTGTAATGTGGATTTTATATTTCAAACTGGCAAATTTCTTTGTATTTATCTATTCTGTCAAATTTAGTCGCAGAATGTTTAAAAAATCACTAATTTTGTCATGAACAAAATTAACTAATGATCACAATCGAAAGAAATAAACGGATGATATCAAATGTTCAAGCATCGATTTGAAACAATAATTAACCTACTTCCGCGAATAATAACCTCATCATTAAAAAAACGAATCGACCATATCATTCAAACCCTGTAGACAAATACAAAGGCCCGTGCAAATCTTGACACAGAATCAAAGAGAATCATTGGTTCATCCATGGCTAAAACGTAACAGAACAGTGAGTAGTGAATGTAGTCTAGAAACACCGAAAACCTCAGTTGTTAGACCCTAACAGCACCGTTAAACATAATGAAGCACATTGATTGGCCAGAGGCATTAACAAGAATGCTATCGAAATGAGTTTTAAATTTTAACACTCACAGAACAAGTGAGTTCTGACCAATCAGATCATGAGATATTTGACCCAAATATGACTAAATTGATCGAGATCTGAATAACCAACCATACGTGATTCAAAAATTAATATAAAATCAATTACTCCGCATTGAACGGCTAATTTTCACTGGAACCGGAAAAAGAATTCAAGGGAAGAGTCCATGAATTACAGTTAGAATAAGAATGTTTCAAACAAATAAGCTAATGTATTAATTCAAGCGATAATTGAAGATAATGAACACCATTGAATCACTGTCAGGCTGCACCTTTTACAGACATACCTTACGTAACATAATTTCAAGTACCTTTAATCTTGGAAGCCAGCAAACTAAGATCATTTTGGGCTGGTTTCTCCGGCACGGATTTAATGGTGGTTCAGGATTTAGCCTATGCAAAAAGATAAATTGAATCCTGAACCACCATTAGATCCGTGTTGGAGAAACCAGCCCTTAGTGTTTTTAAAAGATTCACACAACCGATCATTTTCATACAACACGCATAAATCAACTCAACAGCGAAGATAAAAGATAAGTCAATCTCAAAAGTCTACAGACTCAAATGAAAACAAAGTTGAAAAGAACTTTTTCAGCTAACTGAGTATAGAATGAAAGTTAGAAAAACGAATCGAGAAGTTTTCGAAATTTATAAAAAGCAATGCAAATTTAACAGTAAAAAATGACTTCTAATCGAGACGAATAATTACGGATTCTTGATAAAATTAACCCGCGCGTTCTGGAAAACTGGACGAAAATAGATGAACTCAACATTCGTACGTTACAGTAAAATACACTGTGGGTTATAAATGATCAACTTATCTCACGTTTCCACAATTTTGACAGCGCGTGGTTCACTATATTAGAAGGGCATGTTTTAAGTATTATCAGGCTACTAAGTGCCTGTAGTGTGTGCTCAGAGTCTTCTTCGCAAATCCACAGATGCCATTTGACGCGCTGTATTCTTCTTCATTGCTCTGCCAAATGGCAAGTCTTTGGTGTGCAAACCTCCCGGCCAAGCCGATCCTCAGCGCTTCTCTTCATCTCTGCGCACGTTTCCTTGTCAAGCAGGTAATCTATCATTCCAATACGTGGCTTTCAGTGCGAAAGACGCATCATGTCTTCGGCATCGTACTAGCGCGTGAAGAGCGCGATAAGGTTTTATTTCGTTCACCCTGTACAAACGTTTTCACAACTCATTTGCCCTTCAGACTACTCCAAGGACTAGCCGTTCAATCGAGAATTATTACCGGATTTTAAGTCGCCACCAAACAAAAACGACGTCACGACCCAATCGGGTCTCGTAAATTACATTCCAGCTAATATCGACTTCCCAATATTGGAGATCTGTCTGAATACTATATTTTTCCAACAACTCTAGATTGAACCACTGGCCATAAGGTACTCGGAGTAACCGAAACTAATTAACTTTTTTTACACCTTCATATACCAAAATGCACTTTAACAGCAAAAAACTGAATCATAGCGCGAGTATTAAACAACGTATTAAGGCTAAATTTATCAAACATGCAGTTAGATCTATCATATCAGAATGTGACATTAGTATTATCACAAATACTACAGAAAATTTCTAAGAATGTGAAGCACAAAATAATTGCAAAACTCATATACTGAACATTAAAAAGCTACATTTTCATTACTAAATACCAAAAAACAAAATTAGAAACAAAATTTTTTAAATAAGGAACTTTCCAAAGCTATTTTTTCCGCGACAATCTTTCAGAAACTCATGTAAAAGTATTGAAAATTCGTAATATAACTAAATGAGACCTTCAATTAAAATATACACCATATAAAATTCATTCAGGATTCATAATGTATTCAGAAGATTGTTGAACAGACTCAGGGCTGATTTTTCCAACACGGATTAAATGGTGGTTCAGGATTTAGCCCATGCAAAATGGTGGGTTAAATCCTGAACCACCATTAAATTTGTGTTGGAGAAACCAGCCCTCAGTATCAGTTAGATTCGTATATTAAACAATCAATGTATAGTTTCAATGTAGTGCAAAACTAAATAATTAGCGGTTAAAGAATTTGCAAACAAAAGCATAAAACTAAAGAATTTGTTTCCACACCGCTGCTCTTTGAAACTTCAACACATTTTTTCTAGAGATATTTATAGATTCTAGCTTTAAGGAAATCCATTTCGTTTTTTTAACAAATAGCCCAATTCAAGAGCCCGCAGCATTTAATCCTGTTATCAAATCAATACAAACTGCATGTTCAGGTTTTGTTCAGAATCTATTTCTCAGTAATTACTTGTAACGAATAAAAATTCAAAAAAGTCTAAGCTTAAAAATCTTCAAGATCGATCTGTTATGACTCCAAATGAAAAGCAAGTGAAAGCGCAGAATGCATTACAATTATTCAATGAAACCAAAAACATATTTCGTTTCAAGCAACACTTTATTCGATGAGCTCCGATGTCCCATTCATCACAAATTTTTTGCAAAATCTCAGTCCAAACAACTTCCTAAACAAATCCTAACAATATCCCATAATTTTTGCTTTAAATTCCGCACCGCCACGCACACTTGACCAATTGATGACTTCACTGCGTTCAGCAAACGTATTTTAAACTTTTTGAATAAGTCTTAGAAAAACTTAGGAAAAAACTCAAGAAATCAACAATTTAGGTGA
Source organism: Chamaedrilus cognettii (assembly GCA_034695025.1). Lineage (NCBI taxonomy): Eukaryota > Metazoa > Annelida > Clitellata > Enchytraeida > Enchytraeidae > Chamaedrilus > Chamaedrilus cognettii. Next base: position 7,564 of record JAQIWG010006908.1, read on the forward strand.
ATGAGGCTCCTGGTCTAAAATAGCTACAAGTGTCAATCCATACTGCGTTAAATCCCATATCAATCATTATCCCATCCGCATTCATTGATTTCTGTCAACAACTCATGCAACCAGGGTGACCAGGGGCGTGTAAAGTAGACAAGCACTTACTGTGTGCTGCCACAGCAAGCTAAGCTGGGCTGTAAAGTACGCAGCACTGACCATCAGTGCTGAGCTTGATTTGTAAACATGCCAAGCGCATCGATATGATTGATTTGTTGTGATGAGTTGTCAATTGACTGTATTATCGCCCGTTCCTCACGAGAACCAACTATATATCCTATAACACAATAGGTAATCAGACAATCATGTGACGTAAAATGACCAATTGTGACCGAGTAATTTTCCTTACGGAAATAGCCATCTTGACAGCGTGCTATTTGAGGCCAGTTTGTCACATTTCCTTGATTAACAAGCAACGCGAGCAGTTTGCTTGCCTACTTGACATGCCCCAGGTATTTAGGTGTGTTGTGTCACTGTATTTCATTTGCAAATCTTTCACCCATCACTCATCTAATCACACCATGCGGTCAGGTTCTTTTCTCATAGAGCGTCCGCTTTCTTCCATCTAGCCACGCTTCTAAGAACCAGTCCATTCCGCAAGGGGTGTCCAATCACCCGCTTCGAACACACTCCCTGCAGACCAGTCCATTCCGCAAGGGGGGTTTAGCGTCCACCCTCCAACCACGCACCCCGCGTCGGGCCGGTCCATTCCACGAGGGGTGTCCTAGTTGTACGTAGCCCTGCTCCCCTGCTGGTCGGGCAGGCTGAAGGTCCGTTCCTCCCCCATCAGCTGAGACTTGCTGGTGGGGATCTGAGGTTCGTTGGTCGCCTTGAGGTTGTAGTGGGTGATGATCTCCCTGTCCGCTGGACACGACTCCTGCACACACAGTGCCAACGTTTTGTATGCGCGTTACCGTAATGACGTAATTACCGGTAACATAATTACACAACAAAGGTGAAATTGCATAGGCTATAATAGCAGCATTACTCAAAGCATCAGAAAACCACCACAAACACTTAGGGCTGATTCTCCAACACAGATTTAATTGAGGTTCAGGATTTAGCCTATGCAAAAAAGTGGGTTAAATCCTGAACCACCATTAAATCCATATTGGAGAAGCCAGCCCTTATCGCTTACCTCCATGAAGGAATATCAATTAAATGTGACACGAAGAGCCACAGACCCCGTCAAAGATTTGAAGCATTTCACATTTTATATTATTATTTCTATATTGTTAATTTTTACATTACTATCATTTTTGCATCATCTATAGGCAAATATTTCTCATCAACATGCATTGCAGTGGTGGCATTACTGTAATCACTTGCAAACGAAGCACTGCAATTACCGTAACAAAATTAATGCAATTACCGGTAACTTAATAACCGCTGCCTACTGTACCTGGAAGGCGTCGGTGGCGTAGGCATTCTTCAGATAGCGCCACAGGTACGTGAGCTCCGTCGGGATCTCAAAGTTCTTGTACGCCTGAGCAAGAATGCAAGCTTCAAGGATTAATGATTTGAAAAGGATTAAAAAACTGTGTTCAAGGTCGGTTTTGGAGTTCAAAACAAACTTCACGATTGATCACCTTGAGCTTTTTTTACTCAGACAACTTTTGCATTTGAAAAAAATTACTGAACTTGTTGAATTATTTCAATTTAACACAATTTTGCCCGTCTTCTACTAATATTTGCCATTTGTAGCATCATTCGTAGCTATTTACATTATAAATTTAAGGCAATATCTAAAAAAATTCAATTCTATTGAAATGAATCTTACTATTCAAATAGACACAGATTAGTGATACCAAATTTAAACCCATTACGCCTATATGGATCACAAATATTCATTTATCCGTAAAAAGTGATTTTTCTAAATCGCAACTTTTCTGAATTACAGAGGAAATTTTCTTGTGTCAAAATTTCTATTTTTAAACCTTCCTCATTCGTACAACCCTATTCTATATATTGCTTCCCGTCAGCGTTCGACCAATCGCGTCGCTCTCCTACCCTGCCCGCGACTCTGATGTGCTGGAGGGAGGGCAGGAGGTAGCAGTCGGCCCGGGTCAGGTCGTCCCCCAGCATGAACTTGAACTCTGTTGACCTCAGGTACCCCTCCACCCTGTCGAGGACGCGCACCAGGGCTGACGCGTCGCCCCCCATCTTGAGGAATGTGCTGAACTTCTGCAGGCAAGATCATACAACAATGTAAAATATAATTGAAGAGCTATCACAAAAGTCGAGCAAGGCAGTCTAAAACCTGTATTTATACTGCCTACCATTCAGCGCCACGTTAAATCTGTTTTCGCAACTTTAAAACTGGGTAGACATTAAAGTAGTTTAAAATTCGCTTCATTCTCCTATGTAATCAAGCTCACACATGTAACCAGATCCTCTGCAGATCCTCATCCTCTACAGATCTTTAAAAGCTCCTCTTCATCTACAGATCTCCTGTAGATTCTCACCCCATAAAGATCCCCTACAGATCCTCTTACCCCGTAGAGATCCTCTGAGCACTTCTCGGCATCGGCCTCGGCCTTGGACTTGTTCCTTGACATCATCTCGTCGCAGTCGAAGCGGTCTAGCAGCGCCTCAATCTCATCGACAGAGTCGCACTCCATCCCGCTCAGGTCAACACCCCTCGCATCCACTCCCTTGTGCACCTACAGTACAACAAACAACCCTCAACCCTACATGTCTACCCCCTCGCGTCAAAACCCTTGTGCACCTGCAGCGAGACAAACAACCCTCAACCCTACATGTCTACCTCCTCGCGTTAACACCCTTGTGCACCTGCAGCGAGACAAACAACCCTCAACCCTACATGTCTACCTCATATGGTTTCATTACTATTATTCGTTTAAGGCCCTTGTGTCTCAACAAGCACCGTTGCAGTCCGGCTCGGTGCAAGAGAGCTGGCAAAGAACCGCTTCCCTTCTTTAGTCGCCTTTGACGACTCGCCCTGGGAGCTCCGAGCTGCGAGTCCATTCTCTATTCCCCGAGTCCCTGGGTATAATAACTTGTGTAATACTATGTCATATTAAATATTAGCTTAATGAAAATGAAAAGGAGGGTGTCTGAAAACAACCAAAAAAATTCTCTATAACGTTGGTCTAAAAGGCGGAATGCGCTAATTTTTTTAAGTATACAAGGGCGGCGGAGACCTTGATGAGGGGGTAGTGCTTGCCGTTGCTGAACTCGAGCACCTCCTTGGGCGGGCTCTCGGGGAGGAAGGTCGTGACCACGAGGTCCACCAGACCCCTTTCCCGCAGGATGTAGAACATCAGGAAGTAACGATGACAGATCGGACATCCCCCGTTCTTCATTTTGTCCACCGCCGCCTGCCACAACAAACATAATTAAATTTTATGTTTAACCAATAAACCGGCCTTACCGAAAATAACGAGAAGTAATACGCAGAATTTATTGCTAAAGAAGAACTGATCCCACGTCTCTAAAGAGAAAAGAAAGAACAGATCCCGTCAGTGATATAATATATCGCATGGTTAGAGAATCCGAGATATTTGCAGGCAAGAGTACGCCTATTCATAATTTAATCTGCAATTTCAATGCCAATTTTCAGTTAACGACCACATCCAGTTCACTGATGTTGCTAAATCGTAAAAAGCCTTCCATTTTCAGGCGATACCACACACACATATGGGCCTATATCGCATTATCTAACAAGTCAATGAACTTTTATTCTTTTCATCCTGGGTTACAACTTAATACGATAGGTTAGATCAAAATAAGCTAAATACGCTTTGCCCCTGGTGCACCGTTGATTTGCCCAATGACCAGTTAAATATCAAGTATATCAATTAGGGATCAGTCACCATCAGATTCCGAGGGTTAGCCGTCCCAGAGCAATAAGGCTACATCGATTTTTATAAATCTCTCGAAAAGGCAGCACCGATGGCAAAAAAATAAAGAAAAAATGAATTAGGGACATAATGACATAATTTATAGGCAAGCCGCCATTGAACACTCATAACTTGAGTAGGCCTAGTAACCTTGCCCTCTCATGCCTTGACGCTTAAACACGCCGCTTACCTTCACGAATAGCTCGACAACCGGCCGATCCCCTGCCTCTGCTCCCTCAGCGTCCGCCATTTTGTCCGTAGAACGTAAAACAAGCCCCGGTCCCTAATTTAGGCAGAGTTAGGACGCGAGAAAGTTTGACTTTCCACGCAAAACACACCTTATTTTTTAAGGAACTTTGCGGAAACAGATGCGTGACAGTATCTGCGGACGAGGCTTTCGACAAATATTGACCAATACAAATTGAGAACAATCAACTTCACCTATTATTTTAATTATTTGCAGCGCACCTGCCGCGGCGCCAGTTAAAATCACTAGGAGTATCCTATATCACAATAAATTTTCTGCTGATCAATTTTATTGGCTGTCAATGAGGCTTTCATTAATCAGGTTGAACTTCGCGCGGCCAGGAGTATCTTACATTGAGTTGTGAATGTACGATTTTTTTGTACACTGCAGTGCTTTCAATCCATATTTGACTTTGATTCGGTGGATGACAAAATAACGATTGTTACAGCAAAAATTGCTCATAACCGAGTTAATTCGTAAGCTTCAAAGTTCAATAGACGTTGGGCTTGTAGCCAATCAACAGAATAAGGGTCAATCTTAGGATGAAAGCAAGTCTTTACTCATCCAAACAGTAATGCCTAGGCATATATAGATTCAACACAAATTTAATGTAAAACGCTAATCAATATCAAATACAAGGCACTCTCTAATAAATACCTGAAAGCACTGTCTGGCACAAACTCGCTTAAACCATCGTTCACTTCATCAAAATAATTGTAACAATCACATTAAATTAAATTTAGCTACTAATAATCAGTTCTGCAACCGACTGTTGAGTGGTAGATAAATTTAATTGACAAGTTGAAAAAGTTAAAATAAACTTTAAGTTATTAACGGAACTTTTGTTAAAATCTACGTTAACTGTATTCCGTTCTACTGAACCTGGCAAAACACATCGTGATTGGAAATACGATGTGATAATATCAATGAGAAGCACAGAAAAAACTTAAATAAAAAAACCAACAGAAACATTTGCCTACATCCACGGGCGCCCGCAGGCATGGGCAAGGGGGGGCAGCTGCCCCCCCTGGAAAAAAAAACAACTGTTTTTTAGGGGATGCTTTTTTGTTTTCCAGGGGAAAAACTGTTTGCAGCCCCCCTGGAAAAGCGTTTGCACCCC
>JAQIWG010006909.1:0-12834 GCA_034695025.1 Chamaedrilus cognettii
CGCCCCCCCATAATCACTATGACTCCAGTCGTGGAATACAATTATGCTACTGACGCCAACAGCACTGCTGTCGACTCTCATCGAGCCAACGTCATTTGATTTTGTAATTCTGCGCCGCTTTGTGTCAAATACCACTTTACGTGCACCGATGCTCGAATGGAGAGTCTGATTTTTGAAGAGAGAACAAGTAAGAGAAGAAGAGAGCGGAAAAGTTTATGGTAGGGTTACATTACGTGTTCAGCGTTGGATTCTCAGCCATGTTCTCGGAATGCGACGATCAACATGTTACGTTTCGTTTTTTCGGCGTGTCGAACATCGTCTTCCCGGAAAAATGGCTCTGACGAATCAAAACGGGAACGTGCTTGTTCCTGGATGAGACTATACTCTATAGGTGCCCGCTGCACCTAGAGATGGCAGCAATGGCCTATGCGATGCAGGCGGCTAGATTAGGATATAATGTTTGAATATATAGGGTATAGCAGACTAGAGCTACGTTGTTCTACGCTATAGCACTTACTGTTACAGTGCATGTAGCCTAAAGCCTTGCTTCCCGGATTGCGTTCCGGAAACACGCGTGTTAGAACATGGCTGGTGTTCCGTCGCGGAACACGTCATGTCGCTCAACCAGTAGACTCACCTTTTGAGTAGAAACTAGACTGTTGGAAGCAGTCAGTACGAAGTCAGACTTGTACGAAGTTGTACGAAGTCAGACTTGATCTACAGCTTAACATCAAATACCACTTACATGTAGCATTGGATGCTACAGTGTATGCACTTTAATGAAGCTTAAAAATTTGACACAAAACCGCGGACTGAGTGTTGCTCTCTATGTGTTGCAAGATAGTATTCTCAGCACAAGGCCAGGGACTTGTAGGCTAATTTTGACTATTTTCTTTTACGCGGTCACTATTGAACAAAACAATGCAATTCATTATTTCAAACTCAATGTACAATGCATTTAGTTCAGTTTATAGTAGCAATGTTTAAATCAAGGGATCAGTCACTGCCTGTGTTTGCATTTGATTGAAAGGGACTAAAGCGTTCCCAAAAGGAATCACTAAACGCAACAAGCTCTGACTATTGCTAACTGCTGCTCTAGCTGCGTCAGTTCTGTCAACAGTGACAGCGCATAGGCCGTATTTATTGCGGTTTGTGTTGGATTTGACAAAGAAAGAGAGTTGAACTTGACACCCTGTTTAGACGATGTGGGGAAAAGCTGAATTTCATGAGCGTATGCTGCACCTTCAATATCAATTTCTATAAGCCTGTTTTAATATAGAACGAGAATTTAACGATAGAAGGCTTGTTCATATAATATCTGCCATTCCATCTCGTGGCGTGACCAAAGCAGGCCTATAGATTTTAATAGTAGACCTATCTATTAGGATCTTAATTTCTATATTACGCGGGGTTGCAGGGGGGGGATGCAACTGAAGGGATTCAAGCTTCAACTCCATTTCAATCACCCTCCCCCCTCGTAAATCTAACCGTACTCCCCAGTCGAACAATAATCATCTGATTGCTCGAATTGACGCCAGAGCGCGCGACGTATACGTGACGTGCGTGACGTTGACGTGACGCAAAGTCGCAATCTCGGGATTGCAACGTTATTCACGTGACGTAGGCTACGTCGTTTAAATTGGAGCATTGGCATAGCGAGGGTGCTCGGCAGTGCGGGCGTTGCTGCCCCCCGCACCCTCCGACCTGGGAGGCCACGGATGTGGGGCAACCCACTAGGGGGAAAAGTCATGAATTTTACATAGTAATTCATCGAGAAAGGTATATTTTAACATTTTGTAATGAATTTTGGGGCCCACTTGGGGTCACTAGGGGCTCATTCGGTTTGAAGTAGGTTACAAAAGTTTAGGAAAAATTTCTGTCAGCACTCCCCCCCCCCCTACCCGTTCGAGAGATCGTTTTGAAAAGGAAAACGAAAGGGAAAAGGAAAATAGAGCTCAAGAAGGAATACCATGGCGCCGTGGGGGGCCATCTGAGTGTTTTCAGGGCGGGGGGTATGCAGCATACCTAACGCAGGTCCAGGCACTCGGGGTCACTTTTAAATTTGATGTCCCCCTGGCGGCGTTTTGTTGGTGATCAATAATGTTCCTCCATCCCGAAATATACGAGCGAGGGGTTGGTGGGGGGGAAGGAGGTAACATCAGATCTCCGAGACCCTTATGTTTCTTAAATGAAATGTGTATAACATATAACTACGCGTTAAAAAATTGTTGTTATTTTTTATCTTTTTGTCTTTGATTATTTGCACTTTAGTACATGTATTTGCGACTACGTTCCTAAACTCCCCCCCCTCTCCACGTACTTTCTTGCTTAGTTACGCGATTGCTGGGGAAGCATTTAAATTAGTTCGAAGTGAACGTTGTGTGTGCAATGAATGTCAGTTATTGAAGACGTTTATTCATTCCTCAATAGAGCAGAAAGCCGGGACCCGGATAGATCTTTGTCATCGAATTACGCTTTAACCCTTTAAATAGAAGATTGTATAGCAATAGATAATGGACAGAGTTCACTTTAGCCCTTACAAATAGATGTAACGTTACGCCTGCTGCTCATAAAAAGGAAGTAGTGCACTCCTGTGCCTTTCAAAAAAGGAGTAGGCATAGAGTAGCCCTACTCCACCATCGTCCATTTTTACGAGTAATGCTACTCCTACCCATTTCTAAATGCGAGTAGACTTTCAAAAAAACTTAATCTTTGGAGTACTACTCCTACTAAAGTTATTCTTGATTATGGATATATTTCAAAGTAGGAAATTGGGTTTTGTGAATCAACTCTATAAGCAAGTCGCCTCGCTGAAGTTACACGGCTCAATCTATCTTCATCAAATTAAAAATCTTTAATTGATTCTGAATTGGTTTTGAATCATTTTGATTTGATTTTGATTTAGTTTTTATCTGATATTGATTTTGACTTGATGTAGATTCAATTTTGATATGTATCAGTTTTAGTAGCTAATAATTTTGACTTATACTATCATACATGCATACAAGTCTATTCTAATTCTAATATGTGTCTAATAATAAGTCGAATCCAATTCTAATCCATTAAAATGCATCTGTATTTGTGTTGCAGATGATTATGGCAAAACAGATCCAGTTCAAACCGAACAATTGATTTTTTGGATTCAAAAGTGATTGAGAAGTGATTCAAAGTGATTCAAAAGTGATTGAGAAGTGATTCAAAGCTATTCAAACGTGATTCATGAGTGAGAATTGGATGAAAACTGGCAGAATTACAACGAATTCTACTGACCAAGTTTATAGCTTAGATTCAGAATTTATTAACATTTTTGCATTTCTTATCCATAAATCAAGCATATTTACTGCATATGCTGTAGTGGAGAAAGAAAATGAATTAAGGAATTGCGAAGCACTGGATTGTGCTTTGTTATTGTCTATTAAATGCTACCTATGTATGTTGTTATGAAGTAATTCTTAAGTGGCTTCAAAATGTAAAAAAAAAAGCTCGTTCAACATACGCCAATCTGAGCCACTGCGTAACTTTCAAATTCAATGCTATTCTGATGCAACATCAGGCAGCCATAATGGCAGTTACAACCTCAAGCGTTCTACTTTTCGCATTTTTTGTTATGCCGCTACTCATTACAAACGGTCAAAACGATGACGTCATCGCATCACGTGACTCGTGCCCTCACCAATGCGCGTGCGACAATCACATGACGTCACTAAATCGTCACGCGTCTCTATTCAGCGCAGACTGCGGTTATCGCAGCTTGACAGCCATTCCCCCTCAAATCCCGGCCAACGTTCAAGTTTTGATTCTTCGCGGAAATACCATCACAGCGTTTGAGTTACTTCAGCGTCTTCCTCGTCTTCTTCATCTTGATCTAGCCTACAACAACATCACAACCTTACTTCTGCTTGTTACGCTCCAAGACTGGCGCACTTTGATCCATCTCGATTTGAGTAACAATCAATTAGAAGCCTTGCCCGCCGGAGCTCTTACTCATATGATGAATCTACAAGTCCTCCTGTTAGCTAGTAACCGAATCGTATCCTTGGAGCCGGGGTGTTTAGAAGGCATGCGATCTCTTCTACACCTATCGATAAGTGGAAACAAGCTTACCGACTTGGATAACTCCGCGTTTGACGGCCTCATTAGTCTTTCCACGCTACTGCTCGACGATAATCACGTGAAATCAATATCCAGCAAAATCTTCTCGCCACTCGCAAACCTCGAAAACATTTCTCTCGCATCGAATCGACTGGAAACCATCGGAGACGCGGCATTTCAGAGCCAAGCGAAGCTCGCTCGAATTGATTTGTCACACAATCGATTGCCTGAAATCAGCGCGACTGGCGTGTTGGCTTTAGAGAGCGTAGCAGTGGTGATATTGGACTGGAATGATTTACCGAGAATACGAAGCGGGTCTTTTGCAAATTTAAACGTGCGTGAAGTCAGCGTTTCTAATATGGCTCGCCTGACGTTGCTGGATAAAGAGGCGTTCCGCGATCTGCCGCAGCTGGAAATACTACGTCTTCACGGTAACATAAGGCTGGCTTATGTTCACCCGGCAGCCTTCTCGAATGTTCCACGATTGCGTATACTTTACCTGCACGGCGGAAGCTTAATGGCTCTTCCGGAGGAAATGGTGAAACCTTTGGTTTCGCTGGAAGCGCTGAGTCTAGGTGGAAATCCTCTGCACTGCGATTGCAATACTCGTTGGCTACGAGAACTGCTGGATTCATCTGATTCGACTATTACTCATGTAACTGTTGCTGCTTCTCGTTATTTCATAACTGACGGCGTTGAGTCGCCCTCGACTTCTGAAAACGGTGAACTGAATGCGCCTCGAGGCCTTAAGCGGATTACAATTGCGAAGACAGAATGGAATTCAGGCGAACCGAAAATAAAACCCTTAAATCGTCTCGCGTGGACAGAGACGGCTTCTTATGCGCTGAATAGAAACGTCACGAGCAGAATGCTACAGACGGATTCCGGTAGAAACGAACCGGTTTCCGGTAGAAACGAACCGGTTTCCGATAGAAATAAACCGGTTTCCGGTGAAACCGAACCGGTTTCAAGTAGAACCTATCCGCTTTTCGGTAGAACCGATCGGATTTCAAATAGAACCGAACCGTTTTCCGGGAAAATTTCGCACCGTTTGATCCTACAGGACGCAGAAAAGATGATATGCGACAGTCCAAACGAAAAAAGCGCAACATTTCTCGCAGATGTGCCCGTTAATGCATTCGCTAAGGACTGTCAGCCGTATGTCATCGCCCTGTTCAATGCGAGCGTGTTGCGTTCGACGGGTGAATCCGTGGTTTTTGAATGTCGAGCAATCGGCGTGCCATCGCCACGAATAGGCTGGCTGCTGCCCAGTGGCAAGTTGGTCAATGTGACAACGACCGCTAACAGGATGGCATTTGATGAGGACGGTACTTTGACACTAACTAACCTGAAGGTAGGGTCATTCTTGACTTAAGCACATTGAAATGTCGTTGTTGTTGTTGTTATAACCCCATGCCGGGGAGCCCCTTGCGGGGGAAAGGTGATGCCCCATTGCACCAGCTGCTGGTCGCTGGTGGTAGTTACACCGTAGACTAGTGAGCATCGTAGGAACACTTGTGGCTGACGAATTTAAACCACCCTTGCCAAAGGATGCACGAAGTGACTCTAGATCTTGGCGGCTGACGGGATTAGAATGGAAAATTGTCGCACTCGCAATCCGCGACGAGCGACTTATACCACTCGGCCACAACGCTTCTTACTACCCAATGGTAGCAACACGGGCAGGGCTGCCGGGCACAGTTCAATGTCATGTCCGGGACACAATCTTATTACATCATTCACATTACAGCAAATCTTGTTTTAATGCGTTGAATCGATTTGCATCTTGTGCAATGTAATTTGTAACGGTCTAGTTTTGGCGTACATTTTTTTCTCTGACCCCCTTGAAATGCTATGTTCTTTGAGAATTTTAAATTGAAATTTAAATGGAATTCGCAATGCACATTACATTGCGAGTTAAACCCGCAAGGCTGGTCATCAGAAATGTAGCCCGGATTTATATTTTTAGGCCATACAGTATGCAAAGCCATGTACACTGTACTTGTTTGTGTCGGCTGAAAATCGATATTGAGCCAAAAATTTGTGATTACCTAAATTAGCGACAGAGTGAGACACAACTATTCATTGTATATGCGCTATTCCGCAGCATCGGGACAATACACGGTGATTCAGGAAAACGAGAACCAGTAGAACGATCATAATAACGCAACCATTGCAATCGATTTACATTAAGCTTTTAACGTCATAGGCCTATGGTAGCCTATTGCACCGCTGCTCGTTAAATATTTATCTAGATTTCCTGACAGTTCGCTTTTAAGTATAACAGCGCATCGTGGATAAGTGGTAAAAGCTGGACCAGCGCGTCATTGACGTGTCAGTCAAACAATTGCGTGGCCGTCTTCGTGCGTGTATATCAACTGTTACGTTCAACTGTTCGTGCGTATCCACCATTAGGTAGTGAGTTAATGGTGGACAGTTTGAACACAAACTATGAAATCATTATAGTCAAAAATCTCTCTGATATTATTATTTAAAGTTTCATGTAAATCGATTGGCAATTGGTTGAGTTATAATGATCATTCTACTGGCTTCCGTTTTCTTCAATCACCGTGTATATTCTGCAATGATATAAACTCGTCCCCTGAGCTTCAGTTCGTGCTTGGTGAGTACTGGTGATAACAGATCCTTCGCCTGACGGAGACCTGCGGTAAAACGTGAATAAAAGAGACAAATGCACCACCGCTGCATCATAAAGGGCGCTCGCCAGCGAGGTCTAGCGCCGAGGAAATCTGGCATGACGTCCAATGCATTATAGGTCTCGTATACTTTGTCATTAAGTCTAGTCGGGCTGTTTCTGGAGATCCGTGCTTTTCTTTATTGACCATTGAACGGAATGGGTAACCAACAAAAATATTTTTATCTGACTGAAGCGTTCGTATAATATCGATAAAAATTCTTTAATCGATATCATTTCACCGCGGTTTTCATTTTGGCTTATAAGCAGGGCTGTAGATTTCATTTTGTTAATAAGCAGGCCTGATTGTAGGCGTCTTTCAATTTTGTACAAGCTGTTTTGTAGCATTAGGCTAGCATGCTGCTATTCTGTAGCCAGTGTGAAAAGTAGATAATTGATTGACTGATTAATCAATAAATTAATGACTGAGTGATTATTGACATTATAATTGATTTTTTTCTTTTTTTAAATCTATCGTTTAATTTCAATAATACAAGGCAAATATACTAAATTCACAATTTCAAACAGCTTACTCAGCAGCCTGTCCACTTAGTCTCAAACACATCTGCTCTTCTGCCATGAATTATAATTGATTGGTTGATGATTTATTGAATTATTGATTTATTGACTTCTTGATTACTGACGTCAATATTGATTGCTTGCTTGATTGATTGATTGCTTGATTGATTGCTTGCTTGATTGAATGATTGATTAATTAATTGATTGATTGATTGATTGATTGGCTACCGGTACGTAATTATTGCAAGCATGCGTAATAAATGTACTGGTGCAACATTGTAACATTTGCTTGCAGGCCGCAGACTACGGTATGTACACATGCGTAGCGTTAAACCCTCGCGGCTATGACGTCGCCAGCACCCAACTCCGTATCTACTCCCCGGGCGCGCGTCTCCTCCTCAAATCTATCTCCTCCACCTTCGTCTCCGTCTCCTGGAACGGCACAGATTCCACGCTCTCCACCGGAAGTTACGTCATCACCTACCGACAGCTGTCTCCGTTCCTTTTCCGCCTATTGAGCGATAATATGGGCATAATGAGCGATAATAGGGATCTAATGAGCGATAAGAGGAGCCTAAGCGACAAAAGGGGCCTAATGAGCGATAATAGGGGCATAATGAGCGATAATAGGAGCCTAATGAGTGATATTAGAGGCCAAATAAGCGATAATAAGGACAACGATGGCAGGGTTCGTCTGCGCCCATTCATGCGCGGATTTACGGTAACGAATCTCAGACCGAACACCGAGTACGAGTTTTGTCTAACGGCGGAGCATTCAGATGAGTCGCTGGTAACACTGGACTGCATGCGCGTGCTGACTAACAACGCTGCGATCCCATCGGATGGGGCAATCCCGCTATTAACCGCCTTTGACGTTGTCATTGCAACGCTGGGCGTCATCGTTTTGTGTTTGTTATTCAGCGTGATGGCGATGATTGGCAGACGATACGCCAGGCGCAGCGACTATGAAGAGCCTAGAGGGGGCGTGGCTTGGGAGTCCGTGGCCCGGATGGGCGGGGATTCGGGACACGTTGTGGGCGTGGTTCAGAGTCACGTGATTGTCGAAGGGGGCGGTACGGAAGTAGAGCAGTTGTCGGGGAATATCCCGTTGAGGAATTTGTACGAGGGGAATTCCATGACGTCGTTGACGACGTCTCGAACGTCGCTTTTGTGTCCGCAAGCTGTGTGATGTTACAGGTGCATGTACGTTGATACATTTTGCGGAGGTGCCTATCGATTGTAGGTGTACATATTTAAGCCCAGTTGTTCAATAAGGAGCTATTTCGTTTTAAATAATCATAGAACAAAAATGACGTCACGATCCAATCAGATCGCGTAAATTCGATCCAGGATTGTTTGAATAACACGCCAATATTGGGAAGTTATTCAAATAATCCTGGATTGTTCAACTGTGATTCAAATAACTCTCTATTGAACAACTGGGCCTTAGTGGACAAACAACGAGGATACTGCTGCTAAAAAATTGTCGGATTTATGTGACTGCTATGCAAAATATTCTTGAACTACTAAGGCCCAGTTGCTCAATAAAGAGTTATTTGAACCATAGTTGAACGATCCAGGATTATTTGAATAACTCTCCAATATTGGCGTGTTATTCAAACAATCCTGGATCTAACTTGTGCGATCCGATTGGATCGTGACGTCATTTTTGTTCTGTGGTTATTTAAAACCAAATAACTCCCCGTTGAACAACTGGGCCTATATGCTCAAAGTAACTAATGAGTTGAATATATTATGCAACAGTTACTAGTCTGAGCATGGAACCCATCAGCAGGGATAAGTTTAATAGGAACTCTTACATCTAAATCTGTTCATTGATGAAAAGGGGAAAACGTCCTCACGTGGAGTCTGGCTTCGCCCATGGGCCATGGGTATGATGGTAATTGGAAAGTTCACAGCAAGTTCTGGTGTGATGAAAAGTTAAAGCCTATGAGACACCAGAATAATTAACCAATCTTCCTCGGAAAAAGAAGAAGAATAATCACCGGAAGCTGCTTTTGCGAGGGGTTTTAGGAAGCTGGTCCTTGCTTTGCAACTTCATTTGTTACGGTGAACAAAAATGTGAAAGTATTTGGGGATTAAAGACCACGGCATCATATCAATCCGAGTCCCTTCACTTAAAACGACATAATTTTATTAGGCAGGGGATAAGTCAGCGGCATCCGTTCCGGTGGAAGCCACCTAGGAAAGCCGTACTTAACTGACGGTAAACTTAGTAGGCCTTCTTGATGACTCTTCCGCTTTAAATCTTAAACCAACTAGACAACACAATAACGCCGTCAATGCATGTAATCTGAACAACATACAATAAATTTACACTGCGGAACTCTGAAATATATACCATGCAAGCCTAGCATGTTTTCAATCCACACGACGTTGTATTCTTTAAAAAATACGAAACGGTTTGGTTTTTGTAAAATATTTCCTCTGACTGTCTCCGCGGAAACAGCTAGTCCTACGTGTACTACAATGTATTATGATGAATAATTATTATCATACGCAAAAAATAGCTCACAACGCGATCGCTGTAGATTCCTTACCAGTGAACCGAGACAAAACACCAATCGGAACCCCGTCAGTGATCAGAAGCCACTTTAACGAGAGCATTGTAAAAAATGTAATAGAACAACTCTAGATAAACAATCTGAAACTCTACATCGGAACTGTCCACAAAACTGCCGTAGAAAAAAATCACTACCCTATATCACATATATATTTTTGCTATTTCCACAGTTTCTCCTCGGTACTGCGTTCTCGAGGGACTCACAAAAATATCATTAAACATTTCTCTCTGGGTTCTGAAACTATTAATCCTTCATAAAAATATCATTGTTCCAAAAAGGCGCTTATTCCATAAAAAAAATTGCATGCAGATGTAGCCAATACAGCATCATGCTTTGTGCATGGCGTTGCGAGGACTTCTGGCGCCAGAAGCAAAATCTGACGGCCCCTTTCCCCAAAAAATCAAAAAAAATTCGCGAGTGGGGGTGGGTGAGGGAGGGCGGGTGCGGACGGAAGAGGTTTGTCCATAGACTTAGGATGTTTTAATTGTGCAGTGGGAACGAAAGGGGCGTCTTTCTTGGAACCATCCCTCCTGAGCTTTGGCTTCGTTACTAAGTCATAAACCCCCTGCAGGCCGGGAGCAAAAAATTGGCTTGCAGCCCAGAGCTCCCCGGGGGTGTCGTAAAAGGCGACTAACGATGAGGAGCTGTTCTGTGCGGGATCCCTTGCACAGAGCCGGACTGTCTGTGTCTGTAGTCTCGTGCTACACACGGTTCCTAAACGGGTACAAAAAACCAAAACAAACTAGTTCAAAAACAACAAACGAATCCGGATCTCAAGCTCGCGTCTAGCCTACATCAATAAATTTGACGCCCATTGGCCCCCGAGTGGTGATTCTACATGGAAGACAAATGACGGCAGGCGTCCCCATTTAAGACTTGGCGTCGCCAGTGGCGTCCCCAGTTTTTGGCCATTTTCGCTTGGCTTGCAGCAAGGAGCTCTCCGGTCGAGTCGTAAAAGGCAACTAGAGAGGGGGGAGCGGTTCTGTGCCGGTACTCAGCTGCAGAGAACCGGACTGTATATAGTCTCTGTGCTACACACGGTCCTTAAACTTCTATAAACTCAATAGCATCATCAGCAAGGCGAGTTGTCGTTGATACTGATGTCGTCGTATCCGATGGGAAGGTGTTCCTTCTTCAGCAGACAGTCAGAGGGCTTACGCGAGCAACACGGCAGACAGAAACTCTCCTCCAAGTGTTGCTTCGTCATCTGACGTTTTACCAAGTGATAGCTGCGAACATCAACGAAAAACAATTCGTGTTGTGTGTAACTATGTAAATAATTTATTAACCATCAAGGCAGAAGTTAGCAGAACACAATAGAGAAATCTAAACTTAAATAAACGTACAGTTAAAGTGCGAGCTCAATTGCGGTAAACGTCACAGTAGATCTATCAGGGGATTGTCAGTGGCCACCCCCCCGTGAATCCATCACTGCCCCTGGCTACAAATAATTATCTGACCATTAATTTACGCAGAGTGGTACCGTGCGGTCCTTGCAAGAGCTCTGATTGGCGGTTCAAACTTCAAAGTGATTATGACGTCGCGAAGATCTTTGATGCTTTGCGCACGACTACACTAAACGTAGGCCCTACATAGGCTGTCGAGATTTATTTGGGCCTAAACTGCTCTCGGGCCTATGAGGCAGGGTCGATGAGGCAGAGCTATAATTATGAGGCAGAGGTGGCCCTTTAAGCTGTAGGTCAGCTAGTATGCAACAAAGTTTGATTTCGAAGAGCAGGCCCACAGTATATGATGCTTACTCAATAAATACAGCATTGTGACTTGTAGCAATACATGTAGACCCAATACAGTGACTGCATTGATTCAAATAGACTATAGGCCTATAATACATAACGTCCGACAAGTTTTGAATCAATTAAATGTTGTAGAGGTATATTCTTCATTTGTGTGACTAACTAAAAAGAACATATACTAATTTATTTAAAGCAGACTTCAGTTCCAAGCAGCGATCCACGCAGTTGTAGTAGATCTCGTCGACGCGGTAGTGGAACAGTCTGTATGAAAGAAAGAATACATTTTTTACTTCAACACCATCATAACCACGGATTAGACAGCAATCGCAATCGCGTACAATGGCCTACACACTCACGGCTAGTTGCTCGACCTCGATTTGAAAATATGCTAAATCGCACATTACTCAAACTGCGGTTTAAGCTAAACTGCAGTTTTAAATTTTTGGGTTGCTTGACGATTTTCTTTGGTTTGAGTGCGATTTAGCAAATGTGCTAAAATATTATTGAACTCAGTCTTCATTTGCGTTCCGAAGGGCTCTAAACGTGTTTATACGTGTCAATAGCGGTGAATGTTCAATAATTTTGTGAAAATTTGAATCCTGAAACGTAACTGACTTTCCGATGTTTCGGCTGTTAAATCGCACTTAATTCGCAGAAATGTGCGAATTTAAAACTTAATTCGCAGATTGCAAATTTTTTCACTTCAAATCGAGGTCGAGCAACATAAAATTTCCTTTAAATCGGACTACTTCACTAATCTTGGTATTCATCATTGCGAATTAACCTCGAGTTGGTCAATCGGCGGATTGAGAGTGACCGTTGTCAATCTCCTACGCCTAGCGTGACGTCACTCAATCCGCCGATTGAGTCAACTCGAGGTTAACTCGCAAAGGTGAATATCAATATAAATCGCACTTAAATCGAGGTCGAGAAACTAGCCGTCAGTCTCTGAGATTAACACGCCCATTAGGCGCGCCATTCCGTACAACTCCTTAAAATTTGCTATGTGCAGTCACCTAAAGTGTGCAGAGACCGTACGGAACAAACTGATGCAATGAATAATTACACAAAGAAAGCAAAGGATAAGAAGAATGCGACTACAATGAATGCGTCTACAATGAATGCGTCTACAATGAATGCGTCTACAATGAATGCGTCTACAATGAATGCGTCTACAATGAATGCGTCT